>DWKA01000622.1:0-15443 GCA_018249155.1 Panoquina ocola ocola
TTGATCAATTCCACCCCCAAGGGCATAAAATAGGGGATGAAAGTTAATACTCTTAACGCGAGCGAAGCCGCGAGCAACAGCTAGTACTGACATACAACTCGTCGTTCCGCAGCGGGCGAGGAGACGGCGCTGCCGTGCGGTGGGTCGGCGGCGTGCCCGGCGCGCTGCGCGTGCGAGCGCGGCGCGTGGGGCCGCGGCCTGCGCGTGGCGTGCGCGCGCGCCGGCCTGCGCGACCTGCCGCGCGACCTGCCGCTCACCACGCATGCGCTGTACGTACCCACCTCTGTTGTTCATCAAAACATCTAATATACCTACTTCCAATTCCTAGTAGTAGTTGTAGTATTCTTGGTAAAAAGGTCCTTCGATGGCATCCACTTCTAAAAATAAGATACCCCCGCCCAGGTGTCCTGCTGGACCTTACAGCGGGTTTTCTGATTTGATTCAGAAGGCTCGGAACGGTCTGAGTGGAGCAAAGCAGGGGAGGATTATGTCCAGTAATGAACTTGTAAAATCTGATGAAAGGGTACTCTTCGCGCAGCAGTATTAACGTGAGAATGTTTGTGCTTGTGTAGTATCATGCCCGACAACAGCCTGGGGCAGATCAAGTCGGACGGGCTGTTCGGGCGGCTGCCGGACCTGGCCAAGCTGGACTTCCGCAACAACGGCATTACGGTGATCGAGGACAACGCGTTCGACGGCGCGGCCGGCGTCTCCGAGCTGCTGCTGGACGGCAACCTGCTGCGCACCGTCAGCGACAAGACCTTCCTCGGCCTGCACAGCCTCGCCGTGCTGTCAGTACACCCCTTCACCCACACGCACACGCGCACACACACACACACACACACACACACACACACACACACACACACACACACACACAAGCACGCACGCACGCAGACTCATCAAATTATTATCAGTGTCATGAAATGTTATAAGATTGTTGTTATAAGATAGGACGTGTTATGATGAAGCGGGGTGGTGTTGCAGGTCGCTGGCGGACAACAAGATCACGTGCATCACGCCCGGCTCCTTCGAGCACCTCGCCTCGCTCACCACGCTGTGAGTACCGCGCTCATACCTTTGTGGTCCATGCCAACATTCATGAGATCCGCGGAAACGAAAATTAAAATTGGAGGTCGATGGGACATCTAAGGGAGTCCCCCATTTTCATATAAAATTTCCATATACATTTTTTGTTGCGGAATTTTTTTAAATAAACATTTAGTAGTCAGGGGTCCACCGAAATGTAAAAAGTATGGTAAGGGGTCCACGTGTGAAAAAGTTTGCATACGCGCAGGTCGCTGGCGTCGAACCCGCTGCAGTGCGACTGCCACACGGCGTGGCTGGCGGGCTGGCTGCGCGCGCGCGGCCCGGCCGGCGCCACGTGCGGCGCGCCCCCCGCGCTGCGCGGCGCGCCGCTGCACCACCTCGAGCACCACGACTTCAAGTGCACAGGTCATTATAACACCTATATCTTGTGCCATTCTAACTTACTTAATTAATGTTTTTGTGGAAATATACCTACTCATGCGCGATGACAGCAAATCATTGCAGGAAAATGTTTCATATGTATTCCGCACCTACTTTCAGTTTAGAAAGTATCGCTTACATACAAGTAGGGTTCTAGCTACATTTTGTTAAATTTGGATACTATCAAATACATATTTCCTTTGATACACTTCCTATGTTAGCCAAGTAACGTTGATAACGTGTGTGTGTATGTGCGTGCAGCGGAGGACAAGGGCTGCCTGCCGGCGGACTACTGCCCGGCGGGCTGCAGCTGCGCGGGCACCGTGGTGCGCTGCGCGCGCGCACGCCTCACCGCGCTCCCGCCGCGCCTGCCGCCATACACCACTGAGCTGTCAGTATCAATAGAAAATGTATTTTTTATTTTGTTAGCTTGCCAGCTGAAATATTAGTCACTCGTCCGAAATCTATGTTGCAACCTTTTTTTGGCCGTCCATACAAATAATATGACTTGTAAAAGACTCTTTTGCCTTAAGGTGGTGACATAGTCAAGCTTATAGCTAGCGCGGTCGCTAAGCGTGAGTCGTTTTACATCGATTATTACTTGCAGCGTTTTTCACTATAAAACGATACAAGTGACGTATTATCTGCCTCGATGGTCAACCGCTCTGGCGGTAAGCTTCAATATGCAACCACACTTAAAAACCAACCAACAGGGCTTTACGAAGGTAAATATTATAAAAATAATTTAAACGAAAAAAATTTACGATTTTGTGAAACTATCATATTGCACGCCGCAGCGCCATCTATCTAATATAGTCCAAATGAAACCTGGTCACCAGCTACTTGGAGTCGAACGAGATCAGCAGCATCTCGGCGGAGCAGATCCGGCACCTGACGCAGCTGACGCGGCTCGACCTGTCCAACAACCGCATCTCCGTGCTCTCCAACAACACGTTCGAGGGGCTCACCAAGCTCTCCACGCTCATCGTCAGCTACAACCGGCTGCGCTGCGTGCAGGTTAGTACCACCGCTGGTATGACATATAGAGGGCGCTGGGGTATACTAAAATTGGTTGTGGGTGGCTTTATTTAAAGGACTGTCACCAGACTTACATTTCTCTACGAAATGAAATGAAAATATGGCTTCATTTTGTAATAAGAAAAAATATTGGATATTAAAAAGTTACGGGTCGCCCTGAAAACCAGCAGTCGTGGTTCACTGTGACTAGTGCTGAGTGTGGCCCTATTTCGTCAAGGTTCTCTTTAATTTTGTGTTTTGTAATATTATCTTATATGCGTATGTATGTATTGTAGTAGCTGTATTTTGTTGACTCATGCAATGTGTTTGTGTGTGTGTGTGCAGCGAGACGCGCTGAAGGGGCTGACGCAGCTGCGCGTGCTGTCGCTGCACGGCAACAACATCTCCATGCTGGCCGACGGCGTGTTCCGCGACCTCGAGTCCATCTCACATGTGTGAGTATTCATTTGTATATTTGCTGAAATATCTATCTGTGTAACGAACTTTACAGTAAATGTTTAGTGGTGTAATTATTCGAAGAATAAATACAAGTGCCGTTCAGTGTTATGCTACATTTTGTTTCGTTGAATGTAAGAGAAAGTATAAGGCCCTAGAAGTCTTCCTTGAGACACTCCCAACATAATTTTAATAAGAGTTATAGGAACTTTAATATTAAGTCCTACATAAAGTATTCGATGGACTTCTTGAATACTGTTGAGCTTCCACAACTGGTACTCTGTTATTCTTTACCACATTTACAAATAATCTCACTTATGCCAAATTCAAATGCTTTTGTTAAATCGAAAAAATAATTCACCTTCCAAAAATGAGCGTCACGTGGAATTGAAGTCAAGCACTAACTTATCATTATAAAAAAATCGATCGCTCTATAAAATAGTATCTACAGGACATAACGTATAATTAGTAAATGGAAAAACAGTGATAGGTATATTTATGGACAAGGAACTTGGCAAGAATCAGGAAGAGACGGTTAGATGCGCTGAACAAAAAGCAGAGCAAAACGACTTCTGCGCATCTAATGTATCTTTCTACGTCTTGCCAAGTTCCTTTCCTATGACTTTATTAAACATGTCAGTTACATAAAGTGTGATCGTGTGTGTATGTGGCAGCGCGCTGGGCTCGAACCCGCTGTACTGCGACTGCGCGCTGCGCTGGCTGTCGGCGTGGGCGCGGCTGGCGGGCGAGTACGTGGAGCCCGGCACCGCGCGCTGCGCCGCGCCGCCCGCCATGCGCGACAAGCTGCTGCTCAGCACGCCCGACCACGCCTTCCTCTGCACCGGTACCGATACACTACCACAATATACACAACACACAGTAGTCCGATTCTATACAAATGGACGAATTATGATTATAACCATTACATAACACTATTATAAAATCCTTATGAAAAAAAGTAGGTACTACGATTTGGTTTCTGTCGCGTTTCATAATACCTTCGTCTGCCGGCGTAGGATTGGAGTCAGTGTTGTGAGCCGCCCTTATACGGCCGTGTGCAAACTTCCCAAATTGTCTCAAAATCTATATTACAATATAAACGCATATGTTCCAGGGCCGCCACCATCGGACGTGGTGTCGAAGTGCGACCGCTGCTACCGCAACCCGTGCGCCAACGGCGGCGCGTGCGCGGCCACGGCGGCGGGCGGCTTCGCGTGCCGCTGCGCGCGCGGCTTCCACGGCGACACCTGCCAGCACCAGATCGACGCGTGCTACGGCGCGCCCTGCGCGCACGGCGTCTGCCAGCTGCTCGAGGAGGGCCGCTTCCAGTCAGTACCGCACCCCACCACGACTCACCACATCTCACTACACCTCATCACCGGGGTTTTATTTCATACTAATTATTGCCCGCGACTTCATTTGCGTGATTATATTATGTATAAAACCGTGCGAAAAAAATAAGGAATTTCATATAAAGTTGTAAGAGTGATTAGACCTCCTTAATTTGGCACTATCGCAATATACGTTCTATTAACTATACATTACCTCCTTGCGAATCTTAATTAATCTTTATAGGTCTAGTGGTTTTTTTTTAATTTCGCGATGAATGAGTACATCTCTCTATTATACATAATTATGTATATCATATAATTTATTATCAACGTGAATTTAAATACCCCATCTTTGTTACGGTTCGAGTTACATTCTTCTTCTCTTCAAAACATAACTCTGCGATTCAAATCAAACGTCAATAACGTTGCATGCTTGTGCGCAGCTGCTCGTGCCTGGCGGGCTACACGGGCGTGCGCTGCGAGGTGGACATCGACGACTGCGCGGCGCACCGCTGCCAGCACAACGCCACGTGCCTCGACCGCCTCGAGGGCTACAGCTGCAAGTGCGCGCCCGGATACATGGGTACTGCTACTGTATTCAATAATCTTATTACTCTCTTTAAAAAGGTCACTGCTGCTCACGCTAAATCGGCCTGTTGCGATGCCAACTGAGTTTGCGGACGGAAAATAAGAACGACGAACGTGCCTCTTTGGACTGCCGCCGCAACAGCTGAAAGTCACTGTTTTTTATGTCTTTAATGGTGTTTAGTAGGGGGAGATTTCTCCCCAGGCGAGACGTCATGCTGGGGAGTACGAAACTTGTATCAAAGTTGACATGTGTAAACGGTATAAAAATTTAAGCGCCCCATTCTGGCTATATGACAGATGTTATGTGTACAGATTTTTACCAAGTTGTGTGTTTTAATATAATGGTGTTGGTGTCGACAGGTGAGTTCTGCGAGAAGAAGATCCCGTTCTGCACGGCGGAGTTCAACCCGTGCGCCAACGGCGCGGCGTGCGCCGACCACGGCTCGCACTACACGTGCAGCTGCCCCAAGGGCTACTCCGGCCTCAACTGCACCGTCAACGCCGACGACTGCATCAACCACATGTGCCAGGTCAGCTTACACCGCATGCTATAGGGTTCTAGGTTGAAAGTCAAGTAGGTATACGAATCACTGTAATTGGTAACTTCTGAAGCTAGAATCTATTAGCTGATAACAGTGAGAGTTTTTTGGAAAAGTGTTTCCGAATACTAGGTGTGTCTGGTGGGAACGTACGGGACTGAGTGTGGTGTCAACGGACTTATTCGAGTTTAGAGTAGCAATCATAACAAAGTGGGTGTGGCTTAAACTCCTGACACGTAACTTGGCAAGAGCCGTTAGATGCGCAGAAGTCGGTTTTCAAGTCTCCTTGGCAGTGAAGCGGGAAGTAGGGTATGACGTACGCCTATTTGATCGCGCGATTGATGCGTCTGTCGAGCTTTGCCTCCCGCACCGCGTCCACCCAAATAGATGGGCTTTTGAATTAGCCACTTGAAGTGTAGATGCGCAAACATAGTCTCACCGCGCTAAAACCTTGCCAAGTTGCATGTCGTTGCCACCGTAAGTATATAGGTTTATAATTTCTTTCTTATCTACTTGTATTTCTCCAGAACGGCGCGTCGTGCGTGGACGGGCTGGACGAGTACCGGTGCGCGTGCGCGGCGGGCTACGCGGGCCGCTACTGCGAGGCGGCGCCGCACGCCGCGCTCGGCACGTCCCCCTGCGCGCACCACGACTGCGTGCACGGCGTGTGCTACCTGCCGCCGCCCGGCCTGCCGCCCCCCGGCCTGCCGCTCCCCGGCCCGGAGCGCCCGCTGCTCGCCGCCGCCAATGACTACCTTTGCAAGTGCGCGCCCGGATACTCCGGTAACTACTCAATCTTTTAGAAGAGGGCATAGGGGTATACCAAAAGGGGGCATTGGGGAAGGTCAACTGTTTATTGTCGTTTCCATGGCCTAAGCTAATGGGGGTTGGAAGAAGGGTCACGTTTTGGCACATTTTGCTATTCGTATTCATGCAACCACTTGTACTCCCTCCCCCTTCTTCCTCGGATAGAAAAGAATACACATTTTGCCCTATACATACATTGAACATTAAAAATACAAATTACTCCCCCTCCACTTCCGAAAAGAATGTATTCAGCGCTCGCCCCCCAGACTAGAAGCTGCATATAACAAGTTGTCGTTGTGTGCACAGGGCGGCTGTGCGAGTACCTGACGTCGCTGTCGTTCACGTACAACGACTCGCTGGTGGAGCTGGAGCCGCTGCGCACCGCGCCGCACGCCAACGTCACGCTCGGTGCGTACACGCGCGCACGCACACGCACACATACACACTCTCACACTAACGTAGCTCAATATGCCGACCGATGACACACGAGTTTATTACTTTTATATTTTTTTATCTGTTTAATATTTAGAAATTTTAGATATGTTGAAAAACCTACTGATTTTTATGTTGCTACAAATATTTTGAGTAACTAATTAGGTACCAACACGATTTAAAATACATAACTACTTGTTGCTTGTAACTAAATTATATTATGCAATCAAGCTAAGAATAGGAAATTCAGTGATCTCCCTGAAATCCAAATTCAAGAATGTTCTTTGACAAATTTTGATAGCTTCACCTTATGGGTCTAACACGGTAGCTATGATGTCACAAAACATCGTTGACAAGTTTGATTGCGCGCGCAGTGTTCAGCACGGCGCAGCAGCACGGCGTGCTGATGTACTTCGGCGACAACGAGCACCTCGCCGTGGAGCTGTTCAACGGCCGCGTGCGCGTCTCCTACGACGTCGGCAACCACCCCACCTCCACCATGTACAGGTACGACGCACTCTTCATGCTCGCTACATGTTAGCGCTGTCTCGTTCTCGCACGTGTGCGCTACAGTAACAGTAGTATGGACACGGTTTCTCAAAAAATCTTTATGTATCTCTCTAATAAATTTCTAGTTCATAAAGTTTAGCTCTGTAAAGTCTAAACAGAATTTATCATTAATATAAGAATTCTTTTGCATTTTTTATTTTTACCGAATTACTTATTTAGTTCCTCCAAAACATACGTCTATGCTAGTAAATGGTAGATAGCTTGCTGATGCTGATGATATTGGTGCGCAGTTTCGAGATGGTGTCGGACGGCGCGTACCACAAGGCGGAGCTGCTGGCCGCCAGCAAGAACTTCACGCTGCGCGTCGACGACGGGCCCGCGCGCTCCATCATCAACGAGGGTACGCACACACGCACACACACACACACACTGACAGTACTTAGTTGAACATTCATTTGTCGTGGAGTGATAGTCACCCAAGGCCGCAAACAGACAGACAAATGACAAATAAATATCCTACTTCTAATCATGATTAAGCACGGAGTGCAAAGTTGCAAACTCACTGCGAACAATACCTACAATGGAAATTATAATATGTTCAATCATAATAATATATACCTATAGCAATCCTGAAGTGTAGCCTTCTGATTGTGAAATATTTTTTATGATCGGTTCAGTATTTCCGAAGATTAGCTTCTACAAATAAGCAAACAAACAATCAAAGTTACAAAGTGTACCTGTTTATAACATTGGTATATAATGTAGTGGTGTAAGGAGGTACTGTACGGCGGTGGTGTGGTGGTTGCAGGCAGCAAGGAGTTCCTGCGGCTGGAGCGGCCCATGTTCCTGGGCGGCGTGCCCGCCGACGTGGGCAAGGACGCCTTCAGCAAGTGGCATCTGCGGAACATCACTAGCTTCAAGGGTGCGTACCTTGCTTGATCACGTGACGGTGAACCCGTCTCATTTTTTTATATTTTTATCATCACTGACACAGCCTGGCCAGCTGCCTTTCGCTTTTACCAGCCACCAATATAGACTCGACGTGTTACGGGTGGGGGCTTGAGAGACAGTTTTCAATTTCATCCATTTTTAGGGTTCCGTACCCAAAGGGTAAAAACAGGACCTACAAGCCCTTCGTGCGCGAGTCAGACTCGCACTTGGCCGATTTTTTTATAAACTGGCAACGCATTGGATACCTTTAACCTTACCACCAACTGTCAGTAAGCTATACTCTAATATGTGTGCGGGTGCGTGCAGGTTGCCTGAAGGAGGCGTGGATCAACCACAAGCGCGTGGACTTCGTGAACGCGGCGCGCGCCGTGCGCACCGCGCCCGGCTGCGGCGGCGACGAGCCCGCGCCCGCGGCCCCGCCCACCGTGCTGCAGGAGGACTCCGCGCACCACAGCGTCAGTGCACGCGCACACACACATACATACACCGTCAACACACATCTTTTTATACAACATGTACCTACATGTTAAAATTTAAGAGCTCAAAATTAAAGATAGGCTAAGTTAAGTCAGGTTCACTTATTTCATTCACGTGGAAATAGGAACCCCGAGCAGAGGGTTCCGTCGACATCGGTCACGTGCACACATTGTGCCATGTGTATTACTAACTAGTTTTTCTTCACTGGGAATTAAGCGCAGTGCCGTAGGGTGCAGTAGGGTGAATGAAGTAACCTCAATGTAATATAATATAGCAGGGGCCGTTTTCCGATGGAATTAATTTGTTTTCTATCTGTCTTCTAACACCACACGAGTCATCAAGAGTTACGAAGCACGATACAACGTGACAGTATCAGTAAATGTTTGTGTGGTTGCAGGACCCGTGCATCCCGAACCCGTGCGCGCGCGGCGGGCGCTGCGTGCGCGAGGAGGGCAGCCCGTCCGACTACAGCTGCCGCTGCCGCGCCGGCACCGCGGGCGCGCAGTGCGAGCGCCGCGCCTCGCTCGGTAACACACACACACACACACACAGCTTAACCATTTCAATAATTATAATGAAATTTTATTTATTTACAATGTATTGACAAGTTTCTTTCGCCATATCTTCTCCTCCATGACAAAGCACCTTTCCGATGTGGTGGCAGATTAAAAAAAGGGTATATGAGTGTACCTATATATCGCACGCGAGCTTATTGCCGAATAAAGGGGGGGAGCACAAATAATTTTGAGCTTTAATGACACTATATTAAAGACGACGGGGTGACGTGTGACGTCAGGAATCTCGACAATGGACTCGCGCGCGAACTATATGTGAATCAATGGCTTAATTTTTTTTTTGTATAAATTAATGTGATCGTTACAACGTGGTGTCGGTCGTAGGAGGCGCGCCCGTCATCACGCAGAGCAAGCTGCCGCCGCGCAAGCTCGTCAGCAACGTTCAAGCCGAACCCGGTGAGAACACCCCCCATCATTATAATGTGCTCGCTACTGAGCCAACCGGTATATCGATAGTGAGGACTGTTGCTTAACAATCCCGATTTTACCGAGGGAAGTGTTATCTATAGTAGTTGTGCCCTTCACGGTACTATAATATGTAATGTAACGGTGTATCGTCGTGTTGCAGCGGCGCCCGCGTACAAGCAGTCGTCGGAGATGCTGCCCGCGCAGCCCGCGCCGCCCAGCGGCGCCTGCCGGAAGGTCAGTCTCCTGTCCATATCTTTGCACACTCGTGTATCTAACTATTTACTTCACTTATAATATATTATAACAAATGTGTTGTCAGGAGGCGACGCGCGAGTTCGTGACGGAGGGCGCGTGCCGGTCGCGGCGGGCCGTGCGCGGCGCGCGCTGCGCCCCCGCGCCCGCGCCCGCGCCCCCCTGCGCGCGCCCCGCCTGCTGCGCGCCGCGCAAGACCAAGAAGCGGAAGGTAACAACCACCTCTCACTATCCAGTCCACATGGTAGCATTCACAAGTATTTTTCCAAGTCACAAAGACGTTAGGATCTAATATACATATGTACAAATCCAGTGCTTTCCTCAATGGATCATACCGGCATGCTACACACTACAGTTATAAATTATAACTGAAAGCTAAATTCCCTGGTGTGTGTGTGGCAGCACTTTTAATCTCGGCGCGGCTCGCAACATGAACATGTAGGGTGGTACAAAAAATATTTTTCTGATTGCAGATCCGGCTCGTGTGCGCGGACGGCACCAAGTACACCAAAGACATAGAGATCGTGCGCAAGTGCGGCTGCGGCAAGAAGTGCCCGCGCGCCTCGCCCTTCCTGCACTAGCGCCGCCGCCTCGCCCTGAGACCCCGGTTACACGTATCGAACAAGAGATGGCGCCACTGATAAGTACACAGAAAACAGCTTGGTTTCTATTGATCTGCGGGGCGTCGTCAATCTGTAGAAACATGGAAACTGACTCCACTACACATTTAATTTCTACTCAAGTCATTACCAACGGATGAAGTACGTGTACTCGAGGTCCTATTATACACAAACTAAAACCTTTTTCTCGCATCTGTTCTATACGAATCTATGTAGTAACGGCCTAACCCAATAGCGTAGAGAAACAAATCACCGAATTAAAATATTTTTACAGTATACATACACTCGTAATCATACTTGTACTAGTCGTCCTCGTACATTTTTATACTCGACAATAAGAAGGCATCTGTGGTGTTAGTACGAGATTTTCCAAGTACTCGACTGGCGTAACGGAAATTAATTTTGTATGAGATCGAAGCAGAGCCATCTAGTGGCGATTAAGGGAAACCAAATTTTCTCATACAAATTTTACGTTACTTCGTTCAAGAAGTTAGAAAACCTCGTTCTAAACGCACTGCAAAACTTGGCACGTTACATAAAGTTGTCGTTAATTTGCGTCCCCGCACGCCGACCTCTCGCCACAGCTGCGCAGGGCAGAGGTCCGTCGACAACATTTTTTATTCGTAGACTACCTATTTATGTTCACCTCATACCATTTCAAAAGATTTTGACCCATGTATAAGTAAGTTTTGATATAGTTATTGTAAATCGACCGGAAACCCTCTACAGTTAAAAATCTCAACTTTTTATACTAGCGTTTTTGTAATTCGTAGATATAAATTAAACAGCGTATCTAGTGTTTGTACCAGTCGCGCGCACTCGGCAGTCGGGACCGCGCGACGCATATAACATACTCAAATGTTTAAGACGAATAATTTATGCATTTACTATTAGTTTTGTTTGTAATATTTAAAATTATTAAATTTAATTATTATTTTTAATGTACGCCAAGAGGCTTAGTCATTTTTGTATTTGTAGTACTAAGTATTATAGAAATAATATAATAAATAGTTAATTATCATCTGTAATCTGTTATTCGAGCAACTTCGCGCCAATTTAAAACAAAAATTTGACATCCTAGTTTCGCGCCGAAATGCTGCACAGATTATTAATTACCAATAACAAAATTGTTTTGATTGAACTTTATACAATACTTTATGTGTTCATTTGGTGTAACTATAATAATTATATTTATCGTTTTCGAGTTATTTAATAGATGTTTAATTGTTATAAGTTAGTGATAGGTTTATCGTACATAAGTCAGTGTTGCCGTTTTAAGTCTGAACTGTCGAATTTGGTTGAAATACTTAATGATTTTGTTCGACCTGCCGGGCGCGGGCGGCGCGGTGCCCACATTTAGACTTTTATATTCGACTGATATAAAAAATAATCTCGATACAGTCCTGGCGAAATAACTTTTTGTCAGCGATATCGATTTTAGACGAGTTCAAAATAAATAAATACGGATTTAAGTCATCGATTTCGATTTACAAGCGATTTACATTGTTATCGATTTACAACTTATCAGTCTCATCATAACTCATGAGTCATCGTCCACAGGTACTTGTTTGCAAAGCTTTTAAGTATTCTGTGTTTTGTAAACCAAATACAACCATTCTCGTTAAGTGTGAGGCGCCCGCCGCCGCCGCCGCGCGGGCAATACTTACATTTACTGGAACTTAAGCGTCTTGCCAACTTTACTTATAAAGGAGTATTTTATACATATCTGTAGACGTTTAGTGCGCTTTAACATTATTTTTCTATTATTTATTTGAAAGTGGTTGTCGATGGGACGCAGCGGCTCGCCCGAGCGGTATATTATTGTGATCCGCAGCGGCTTGGCAGCGGGTTCTTTCATGCCTTTTCATTTTGGCCGCAACGCGTCCGCGATGGCCATGTTACTGGCTGGCTCATAACGGAGTGGCCGGGCGAGACTGCGTGCGTCTACAGCAGTTTGTAGTTGAATTTTTATATCTTTTTTTTAAATAAAAAAAACGTATTTATGAATAAGTGAAACGGTTTCGTTGACTGAAGATCTTGTGTAAAATAATCAAATATTTATTGCCATTGTGTTGCTGCCAGCTTTCTGTACATTTGCTAGGTTTAAGACGATTGTATAGATTATTAATTTAGCTCTTAGCGATTAGTGTTAGTGGATTATTTTAATGCATTCCGTTTATTTATTCTTGTACCGTTTCGGTAAGTTACTCTCGCTATTGTCTCATCGTGAACAACGCAATTTCGACCTAATTATACATTCATATCGTCAGTATTAATGATTTGTTGAAAATATAATTATTATTAGTGAAGCATCGGCGGGAGCTGCTCACACCGCGAGTTGACGTCACTAAACGCGGTTGATTTTAAATGATTTTAATATTGACACGGAAACGATGTACTTTTTCGACGTTTAATAACAGATAATAACAGTAACGTTATTATCAACTTCATGTAAGTACGTTGAACTTTTCCTGGAGATAGATTTGAATTACACCTATGATGAAATAATGTTCATATCTATGAAGCAGTTTGGTCTCTATTAAAAAATACAAAAATCTTCAGGGATATGGAGAAATATGGAGACTTGAACTTCCAGCGGTTTGGGTCGTATACTACTAGTTTTTTTGTACAATCGCCGCGGTGCGAGCGGCCCCGCCGGCGCGGCGTAGCGTAAGGTAATGTGACGGCGGTAAGCTTTAAGTTGTGGTACCTCTGGATCGATGTCGCCGAACAAACGCCCCGAGCGTCGCTTGCGCTTCTTATTATAAATATTAATTAAATTAAACTATACCTACCTTATGAACATTATAATTTATTTAATGTAATAAAAGAGGATGTTAGATACTGTGTTGTTTCATTCGTCCCCCGCCGCGGCTCCCCGGCGTGGCACACATGCCACTACTGCCGACCTACTGAGCGAAGTGAAAACTAATTAATATTTTAAGTAATTATAATACAGACAAATCATTAATTATAACTTCGGATAATAAGTTTCTAGCTTAGAAGGCTCTCCTTCTCTATACAGCTAATAGTAAACCTAAAAGGTAGGGTTCTGTATGAAAACGAAAGCAAAGTTTTAAAATAGTTTATTTCTCAATATAATTTGTACGCTTTGCGCGAATATTTCAAAGACAAAATATAACTACAGTAACTGTACAGACATCGCGCTACAACAAGGTGGCGCCTCACGCGCGCTGCTATCTTACATCTGAGAACCTCATGACATTTTTACATTTACGAACAAGTTTATTAAAAAAGTAACAAATACAAAACCTTTGATTATTTTATGTACAGAGAGTGACTGTTGATGCGTAACTTGCGGTGTGTGGGCGCGGCGGCCGCAGCCCGGCCACTGACATCAATATTAGGCCCTACGCCCACATAATAAGGCGCGGCGAAGATACGGCGCAGATACGTCAGTCACGGCGTCAGTCACGTCTAACTCACGTCAGATAGTATGAAACTCGCCGTATCTGCGCCGTATGTTCACCGCGCCTTATTGTGTGGGCGTAGGGCCTAATACGCCAAGTTGTCACAATATTGCCGGCAGTGGCGGTGTCGCGGCGCCGGCCGGGAGTTACATCATACATACAGTGTGATCAGTCAGGACTAGAACACGCCGCACCACCAACTGTCACCAATCATGTAGTCCACGATAACCACGGTCTTTAAACAATATGAATCAAACGTAACTACTCTTTTTATGATAGTTAAATAATACTAATATAAGCATTTCCTTGTTCATAAAAACTATCAACCGTTATTTAAGCCTGCGGCAGGAGAATCTTTTGTTGATATTTTTATGAGCAAGTGCCTACACTTCATAGTTAGATGATATAAATAGAGAAAATACTTATATTTTAAAATATATATGCAATATAAAAATAATAATACAGTATAGGTAATTTGGGTGAAGCCGCCGGCGCGGCTCCACGTACGCCATCTAGTGCAATTACAAACAAATACAATTGAAAAAAGCGCGGAAAAATTAAATTTGTATTTTCGTACATAATACGTACACACAATTTAGAGCTAACATTTTAATATTACAGTATAATCACAACGAACGATAGGACAGCATGCTTCGCAAATTATGAGACAGTATACAATATACATAATTATAATATAACGAGTGATCAGCATAAATACGTGGTTTAGTATCAAAAATATGGCGTCAATATATACATTATTTACGTAGATAGTGTTTTAATCCGCGAGATACGATCATATTGTCTCTGGTTGCCCTGCCGCGATACGTGGATCGACTTTCATGTGTACACTGCAAAAATTGAACAACAATTTGTTAAACAAGTGGTAATTTTTATGTATTTTATTCGTCAAAATGTTCATGTAACCGAATGCGTGATTCACTTAAAACGACTACAAATAGATGACGGATCGCATTTTAAATGCTTCAATGAATCCCTATAAACAGCATCCAATCATTTAATTCGGCTGTTCTCCCACACACTGTCGGTACAATCACAGATGCACAATCCCCTAGGTTTGAGGCTGGTGCACATGAAAGCAAAACCATTGCCAACGAGCATTGAAAACAACGTATTATCCTGTCATGATAGTCAACGCCTTACAAATATACAATGATGTACACAACGAGTGTCCGCTACTAACAATGTGTCTCAGTTACTTCTTAATTTTGTACATATCCACAGACACTAAACACCGCCCGAAATGAAAAATCTATCTAATCCAAATTCTTTAGATTGAATGATCCAAATCTATCACTTTTTTACTGATTTGGACGACATTTGCGATGTTCAAATCAAATATTTTGGATTAGACAGATTATAAATTTCGGGTGTTTGTCAAAATTTTTAATTACACGCAACTCACCACCTGCACCCATATCACAGCGATCAACAGCCAATACAGTTATGTAACTTCAAATTATTGAGTGTAATTGGACGTAGTGAAGCAGAAAGGATCCAACCCACAAAATGTTACTTTTGAGTTATTGAAGTTTGAAGTTTAACGTGTGTTTGCTCATCC
>DWKA01000623.1:0-15441 GCA_018249155.1 Panoquina ocola ocola
ATCGAATAATTATCATGAAAAGATAAAAATAAATGATTTCTTTAATTTACCTAAAAAATTACATTTCTGTTTTTTTCCAACTTAAATGTCCTAGTATTGATAAATGCCGTTTTCAAGGATTTAAAAAAATATTTTTTTAAATGAAAATAGCACAAGTTATTAATAGATACATATTCAAGTGCTATAATTAATGTAGAGTATGAAAAAACACATTATGGTAGAGTCAGTCTGGCTTTGATTTGATACATTAGATTAGTAGAGTTTTAAGTTGAGATAGTCATCCCCTGAGGTAAGAGAGAACAACTCATAAGATTGATTGTGTTTGATACATTTTCAGATAATGTAAATAATACAGAATGTAGAGTATAGAAATAAAACTAAATTAAAATCTAGGAAATGTAGAGTATACGTTGCAGTCTGTATCTTTTCTGAAATTATATTTGTCTTTCTTCGTGTTCAATCAAGTTCAAAGTTCAAGATACGTAGTTAAGTTAGGTAGAGATTTGACTCTTATGAATATAATAAACGAACAGTTGTTTGTTTTGTCGACAAAGTATGTATGACTAAACCTTACGTTATATTTATAGAGTTGAGGAAACAAAAAAAAATCACAAATCGCAGTGCGCATATGCAATTGACCCGCATTCCCAATAGGGCATTAATGTTTGCGTCGCAACAGTAATGAGATGCATCATACATAACGCGTGACATATATGACGATTGCACACAATCCGATCAATATTGCCTAATTAATTTGTTGCCGGCTACGTTAATGGCGCACAGTGGCGACGTTGACGCGTTACGTGTTGGTCGTCGGCCGTGGTCCGTGGGCCGTGGTCATGTGAATGTATAGTTTATAGTTTGTGTGCATCCATCCACGTGGTCATTATCAATACGATTCGTATATTGCGTATGCAGTCTCATTATGTACGTATTATGTTTATGAATGAATTGCTGAATTGATCATTTATTGCGTCGACGACTAGAACGCGTCATATTCACTAGCTAACTCGATTCGTCGAAACTACTTGTAGAATGTAGATGTAATTTATTTTTTTGTTACGTAGAACTAGGTAACTCTGGTCGGTTTTAGTATCATAAATTGTTTTTGAAGTTGAGCGTTTAAAGGATATTCGCTTTCAATCCCTAGTAAGTTCGCCTACAATTCAACGTATTCCATGGTGTTATAGTCGAATACGAAATACGAGTACGAAATAACTGGTCGGTTCGAAGTCGGGTGCGTGCAGCGATCGCAGCGACCCCCCGCTCGGCGTGCGGCTCGCGGCTGCGACTAGCGGCGTGCGTCGTGCCCTCGCGCTAGCTATACGTATGGGTCGAAGTCGGAGCGAGCGAAGCCGTCGCAATATCAGGCCCCGGTGAAATCGCTCGCGTCGGCCCGCCCGCCGCGCGCCGCGCGCCGCGCTCGCCCGCCGGCCCGCCAGTCGCGCCGCGCCAACTGAAACGCGCGCACCGCGCATCGCAATCGAGCGTGGCCCTCGCCGTGCACACTGCAGCGCCGCTCCGTGCTCCCGTTACCCCTGTGCGGAATCCGCCCGTTAAAAGTTTCCAGCTTAGTGCCCCCCGGGACCCGCGGCCCGCTCGCCCCCCGCCCTCTGTGCCGGTGGCGTTCCGAGGACTCGAGACGGCCGTCATCATAAGGCTGCCTGCGAACACAGTGAGTATCGCCGACCATCGCCTCGCGTCGCGTCGGCGTCGTGAGCCGCATGAGTCCTCGATGTAAAATGGGACGATTGTTATCTACATCGGTGTTCGGTTCGCTGTGTGTGTGTGCGAGTGTGTGCGGACGCGGCGTCGCCCGTGGGTGCGTGACATCCGACCGCCCGCTCGCGTGTGTGCGTTGGCTCAATACTCGTGGATTCTATTTTGTGGCGGTGTGACTAGATGTTTGTTTTTATTATCATATGACCGGAGATTGTTGCGAAGTTTATAACCGAGCATCTTTACTATTCATGCGAGAACGCACCGACCGAGGCGACCGACGGACGCGAATGTGATTCGGTTATAATGTCAGAACGTTATTTTAATTATTGGTAGATAATTTTCCCTTTCGCTGCTGTCGTTTCGCTCTGCAGTGCGGGTTAATCATGGTTCAATTACAATGGCTGGTTTTCAAGTGATTATCCTTAGTTAACTATGTCTAGAACTTCTCAAGCGAACTTAATCATGTTCCGTCGGTAGATCGTATTGATACAACGCGACGGCCATTCGCAGTTCGTTGTATTTTATTTTTGAAAATTTTGGGCAACAATATTGTGCATTTATCAAAGTGACTCTATAGCTTTAAATTTTCTTATAAAGCCTTCGGATTTAAGGGTTTATTAACTGTATTGTAAAGTTCCTTGAACCAAATGTAAGAATGAGATGAGTCGTTCTTAGCTTACCTAACTTTTGTATTTTAAATTTGTACCGATCCAAATTAAAACCAATGACAATGTAGAGTTTAGGCAATATTGATACATTCGTTCTTTTCTTTTTATACAATTCAGAAACAATATTTCTCAATAAAATTAATGGAAATTTGTTTTCTTTACAAATATTTTGCATGTAGAAAAAATATTTATTATTACTTTTATTTCGACTAAAATTTTAACAGATTGCGCGTGGTCTCCCCAATATATATTAAAAAAGTAGAACTTATTTGGTTTCCTTTTTTTAAACAATTAAATTAAAAAAAAAATCAGTCGAACCTTTTCCTTTTTTTGAAGTCTGTTAAAATATTTTATTTATCATCCATAATCTTGCCGTGTAAATTGAGATTAAACTCGATAAAAAACGGAGGAAGTCGTAACAACTATTACCCACTATTAACTTAGTAATAGTGTTTTGAGTATGTTTTTATCGACTGTTTAACTTAATTACTAATTAACTAGATAAAATATTTGTAGTCATCTTCACAGTTTAATGTTTTAGTTATCTTAATGTTTAATTAAGGCAGTTAAGCGACTACCTCAATATGTTTCCAACTAATTAATATTAATGTTAGATTAAAATGCATTAATGATCCTTTCGTTTTTTTGGGATACCAGATTTAAAAATGTAATTAAAAGTATATGAATTAATCCTGTTAAACCTAGCACGCAAATAGAAAATTCACCGAAAATATACATACATTTTTGTTAGCCTAGGTTGTATTAATAATTTAACAAAATTCTAAAACTAGATAAACACATAATAATATTAACTTTTAAGTTCATGTATTAAACTTTTAGCTGTTAGGTGAATCAAATAAACCCCAGTGGTATCTATAATAAGAATAAATAACTAAATAACAAACCTTGTACCTATCCTTTTTGAAGAATAATGCAAGCATGTGCAAAATAAATGGGGTCTGGCATAGAGCCATAGATATTGCGCATGAAGAAGAGGTTCAGAAAGCTAAATTTCAAATGTATCAAATCAGATTTTTTGGACCAGCAAAAAGGGCAAGCTGGTTATTTTCTTGGCCAGGGGGAGGGAACAAATGCATAGTAAACTAGAAGTGTTAAAGACATACAATTTTAAGACATGCATTTCAGGATTTCCAGGCTATGCCCATGTTTGTCTTGGTCGGGTTTCGAAGCCAGGATTCCTCGTTCGCCGAGAAGAGCTTCTACTAACTTGGATGCACTTTTAAAGACTTCACGGATATTCCTAGAGATTGCCAACATTTCTCACTTGACTTATTAATATTCATTTCTCGGGGCTAGGACTTGGTAGAGTAAGGTAGAGCCGGTAGAGTTTGCCAAATCGACTGTTCTTTATGATTTATGGTCCGCGAACTTTTTGGAGATATCAGCGCGTAGTCTCCATCGATTACCATATATCAGTGTTATCGGCTCGCGTCGGTGTACGTTCGCGAGTGAGATTACTTAACGCGATCTCACGCTCGATAACTACCGAACTGATAATGTCCTAACCGCCTCGGCCGAGCGGAACGGTGTTCACTTTTATTTCATTGTCGTAAAACACACAGCAGCCGAGAGAATGTCGGGCGTATGGCGCATTCCTTCCCCGGTGTCGGCCGTTCGTACAAATTATACGGCGACGTGCGTTACGTATAGCTGTTTAGGTGGGCCGTCATTATTTATGTTCTCTAACAGTCGGCACGCTAGTGTGCGTTAAAATCGGAGCAATCAGCTGATCGCGGCCGGGTGTGTGTGCGTTCTTCGGGAAACACCTTTCGATGACGTGAGCGAGCTTCGTTTAATTGGACTGCCGCATTGTTCACTCGTGTTTTTATGTACCTACCTCTACCTATTGCTATTCATCTCGGATGTTATGATGTGATAGCGCGATACCGTAATTGACAACGTTTAACGCGCCCGGCTGAGGTTTGATATGTTTGTGAA
The DNA here is from genome assembly GCA_018249155.1 of Panoquina ocola ocola. Taxonomy (NCBI): domain Eukaryota; kingdom Metazoa; phylum Arthropoda; class Insecta; order Lepidoptera; family Hesperiidae; genus Panoquina; species Panoquina ocola. The sequence goes on from DWKA01000623.1 coordinate 4,350, forward strand.
TTGTTTTATTGACATTGATCGTTTGTTGCTGAATGGCGTTTTATTTAGAGTTTAGAGAGCCGTACCTACATAAATAGAAACACGTTGCCTAATACATTTTTATGTTTGAATAACATGGCTTTTTTAAATATCACAGCCCAATTTCAACAACCATCGCCTTGTAAAATACGATTGATAGATACTTTGCTTCGCTCGTCACTACATACATACATACTACATACTAAAAAGCATCTGCATCAATACAAATCAGGTGTATGAAAATAAGGTCAAGAAGCGAGAGCTATGAGGTTGCAGCACATGTATGTGTTGCGCTGCGCTACTGAAGCCGCAGCAATTCGTTTGTTGCCGAAGCGGTTACGTGCATGTTTAGCGCTGGTAATCTCATATTGTAGTCGCGAGCATATACATACACATTACATGCCGATAATTCACATACACCAACCACATAATATGATGCATACAGACAAATATACTTATTTTTCACTATACATTTAGTTGTCACCACCGTTCTAACCTGTTGGACGCAATAATTATTAATGATAGAAAGATATATCGATAGCTATATAGAAACACGCTTTAATAGTGCAAAAAAGTAGTCAATTTTCTGTTCCCTCGTCTGGGCCAACAGTAGAAAAATCAGGTTGTACTTGGCGTAACAGTTATTAATAATGCATTTTTAGGAACTAAATCAATGAGTCAAGCTATTTCAAAGGATAAAAGAAAGTAAATATAATTGAGCCCTACGACACGACATTTCAAGAGTAATAAAGGTATTTAAAATTTATCCTAGGTTCTTTGATTTGGTGTTAAATATCCCTACCATGGTTTTGATGCATTCCTCCGATCGAGAATAGCTCTTATCCTCTTCATTCAGGTATTCTGTACCAACCATTTTCATGGTTGACCACTTGACCTGGTTACCGTTCTCCTAAATCTAACCGCGACACGTTTTTTTTCTCGAGTCTGTTGCAGTTTAATGCCCAATTTGCGAGATGGTTTCACGCTTTCTTCGCTTTAATACCCACCAAAAAAAGTATGGGTTTTTAGAGGTTGTAGTTTCCATGCTAGGATATTTTCAGAAGAATATATTTATTTATGTGTAATTACGCACATAGCAGAATAACAATAGGTATAATTAATTGACATGTAATGATTTACAAATGTACTGCTTTATTCTTTAAGTTAGAAATCTCTCCCAAAAAGCCTGCGACTGAAGACATAATTTTGAGAGGTTTATGCACAGGCTGTGCTTAGATCTAAGTCTTAACACACGTTTTACGACTACACTTTAAATTTAGAATTTCGGCCCCCCAAGATAAGTGAATCTCCTATCATAATTATTATGTACGCCAAGCATGATATTAAATTTCCGGCGCGGCATGAGTGGCAAGTTTCTTAGAATCTTAGTACCCGACGGACGGAGCCTCTTACGTCCTTCGCTGCTTACGTGTACGGAGGCTATTAGAGGCTTCGTAATGAATATAGGCCCGCGACTTGAACGCGGACGGTGCAACGTGTCATTTGGTACAAAAACCTTCCATCGTCGGTCATTACGCTCGCTCGTTGCGTGCTCCTACACCATAATTTCACTGGCCCTATTTGCCCCGACTCATCATCGCAGTACGTTAGATGTTTTTACAACTGTCAAATGACAACACGCCGGCCGTGAATGATGTTTGGTTTGTCGTGTTTTTGTTAGACGGCCGACGACGACGGTCGCGTAATTCGTAGGTGATTTTGGATTGTGATTATGTTGTGTTTTTGATGAAGGTTTTATTATTGTTTCGCGTAAAAAGGTCTATGGTAGTCGATCGTCTGAATGTCAAAGTCTGCGCTGCGTTGCCGACAGGGAAAGTTGTGCTCCGCTTGGAGCCCACCTCGCCGCTCCCCCTTTCGTCACAAATAAATAAGTCGGGGCCGGCATTCGACAACAATAATAATAATTCGCTCGGGCCCGATCAGCTGTTTCCCCGACACCGACCCGAGTAACAGGTGGCCTATAAAGACATTCAATAAACTGTACCACTTGTCTTCACTCCGAGCCCGTCTATTTTACACAAATACACACACACGCGCGCGCGTCGTTAACCCACAAGCACACTTTTTCTCCTTTGTCAATGTTGAGGCGAATCGTGAGGTCATTGCCCTACGTCGTAATTAGTATGCAGCTTCTATATTTGTTTTGGTTTAATTGTGTTTTGAATTCATTTGCAAATCATCGTAAATTGCCGAAAAAAATCTTCATTAATTAAAGAAGAGTTTGTGTGTGTGTGTGTTTTATATATTGGTTTTACATACGAAATCAGTAAATGACACCCGTGTATGAAAAAATAGGTATATTTGAATTTCACAGAATAATATGCGCCTTAATGATAAGAATGTAGTAATAGGTTCTTTTTTCTTTATAAAATTTCAAAGATTTTTTAATGTCCTTTTCCTGTTTAATAACAGAAGGAAAAAGTAGCTAGGCACGTAAATCAATATGATCGGTCCAATTGATGTGAATAGATATTTATTCACTACCTTGAATTCCAATTCACTTTATAGAAGCAGTGTATACTATCACCAGAACCACTCCCATTCGATAAAGATATCAGGGCATCAAGCATCGAGCAATTTCCTCAAGATTAGTCACAGCTGTAAATTTACACGTATGTAGTTCAGTTATCAACCGGTGACGTGTGTCCATTGAAGTGAACGCTAAATCAGTTGAATTGAGTTAACTGGGGATAGATAACTTGGTGTACAATAATAATTTTATTGTTATAAAAACTACCCTATGTCCTTCCTAGAATCCCAAAGTATCTCTATGCCAAATTACATTTAAATCTGTTCAGTAATTATTACCATAAGGCGGCCTATCTTTCTTTCTTTCTTGTACTTATTACAAATACCTACGAGTGCCTACCGTTCGTTACTAACCTATCGTTACTACAAATAATGTGAGGACAGAAATTGTTGTGCCCGTGACGCCATTAGGCTAGTGTAAACGTCTGCGTGTGCGTGACAGTGTCAATTAGTGTTGTGTTAAATTTTAATTAGTGTAGCGTGAGAATAAATATGTCGTCTTTTGTGCATCGTAAAGATAGTGGAATTATAGAAAATGCACAGAAAAATTCATATGTAAAGAAGTTAAAAATTCCGAAAAAGTTTAAAGTCTATCAAATATGAGATAAGGATTGCATCGAAAATTCTACTTAAATGTTCGTGCTTTTCTCTCAATAACAAACACAGATCGCGACACTTCTTGGTCACTTTGGTTCCCTAAATAAAGATACAAACTCCCGTAGCCGCTCTTCATTCAATTCGGTTCATTCAAATTGACTATCGTCAAAACACTTGAACTTCTTAGAACCGAGCTCTGAAAACTGACTTAATCAAGCCATTGAATAGATTGAAATAATTAAAACGACACCGTGCCCGACCGACGATTGAGAGATATTTGCCTTGTTTTGATTAAATTAAAACTTAACAATCCGATTTAGTTCTTATATTAAAATTGTTTCAACAGATGAAGATATTGAAACGTTCGTCGTATAGATATTTGAGGTTCGAGATTATTTTAATTGAGGTCGATTGATTTATTTCAAGTGTTAAAACTGTTTCGTTAATCTTTAGTACAAGTGAAATAGGTCAAAAGAAAGGGAGTCTAAATTTATATCTTGATAGGTATCAGTCAGTTCCTTTCTCGAGTATTGGAGGCAGGAAAGTTATTTATATCTGCTGGAGATATAAGAAATTAGACATTAAATTGATGACTTTGATAAAGCGGTGGTTTAGACTAGTTTAGAAGTTTAAAAGTACAAATTGATTTTTTCGCTTGAGGGTTTAAACTCTTGCACACAACTCAAGATTTACATCGTCAGCCAATCTTCTATATCTGAGAGTAGATACTACGTGTACATAGTGTTTTCAAAGCTGCCTGAATCTTAGTCAATCTGCACCGTCAGTTAGTTGTTAAAATCAGTAATAGGACCCTTATGGGTTAGGACTTGTGACGTCGAAGACAGTTTCTTGAGGCTAGGCTTCGTCCATATTGGGTCGCTAAAAGGTTCTAGTATCAAGGAGCAATTCAATCTGGAGCACAAACGCAACGTGGAAATGGAATCATTTGGTAGGTGTGCGGCCGGCACTCGCGGCGGCGCAGAGCGGCGCACATTCGATGACGAGCCGGTTATGTAATGTAAATGTTTACGTATGTACCTACAACACGTGCCCGCCGACCACGTGCTCACGCCGAGAAACACTAGCCTTGTGAATTATTTATTTACGAGGCAACATTTTCACACGCCGGTCGACGAACTCCTCAATGATCTCGGAACGCTTTTACGCCGATTAATCTCGTCATATCCTCGGATGGCATTGCTCGCGTTGCGCTCTCGCCCTTTAGTGTGCGATGTCGCGTCTACACGCTGATTGTACTAATAATGTATGCTACGTACGTCGCGATCGACGCTTGTTTACGTCGCCCCTGACGCGGCTCGATCCTTGTTTGTTGCTTTGTTTCGTCGTCTGAAGACTTGGGTCCTAATTGTTCTAGGTATGATAGGTAAGTGGGCACTGAAACTTACAAAATCATTTGTTTAAGTAATCAACACATTTGTCCAGCATTAGTCAAAGTATATTACGGAAAGTATTGTACATATGAGATTTATTTTTTTAGAATTTAGTTGATTCTGTGCCCATTGTAATGCTCGGTACTTTTCCTCACCAACGTAATACTCAAATCTGTAACGTTACATTACAGGCGAATGTTCCAAGTGAGGGAGCGCCTTTAAGTGCAATCAACACATAAACTTCAACAGTTTACTTCGCGGCACTTTATAATTAGGTATATTTTACGAAGCTGAATATAGTTATTCCGCGTTAAAAGTTAAACTTTTAAAATTCCTTCGTCATGAAGATAGATATGTAGATTGTAAGAAAGACACAAAGAAGTCTTAAATTAAATGTAACCTTTTTCTACCGAGTGCAAAGGCCAAGCGGCTTGATTACACGACTATTCACTTGAAAAGAAGCGTACGAATCCTCGGTACACGCCCGCGGCACTCGCACCGGGGCACTCTGCTGCACTCCGGGGCAAATGTGTGGCGATTATGCACGCCGTGTGTAAAGTAAAGGCACTATTTATAGCACGACATCCTGAAGTGTGTAGCACCGCATCTCGTGCCACTGACCTTGCTCTAATAAATGTTCCGGTGGATTGTGCGCATAAATCACAAGCCTCCTGACGTGATCGGTGACAGCGCCTCACCGCAAGTTTACTTGGGATTGTTACACGCTTTGTATAGAGCATGGTTCCGTATGTAATTATGTCGAGAAGGAAAGAAAACGCATTTGTTCAGGTCAAATAATACAGCATACTTATACTTATCATACTTGTCTTGACCTCAGGATATTTCTATCGTGCATACTATGTAAATATATTGGCGACTTGTCCCGGATTCACACGGGTGCAATGCAATTAACCATTGTACTTTTGTACCATATTTAAGGTACAATAAAGTTTAGTAGCCTATGTCACAATAGTAGCCTATGTCACTCTATAGCCTCCCAACCATCTCCAATCCTTCACACAATCATCATTCCATAACGGCGCTTAAAATAAATAAAAAAAACATAAACAAACACACTCTCCCATTTATAATATTAATATTAGTATGAGATATGTTAGATATTCTCCCATATGCATATTGCATATATTATGCAAAACAACAAATTCCTAAATGTATTGACGTCACATATTTCCAGTGTATTATGTAGTGATGTGTCGAATAAAACTAACAAAGTATGACACGTTAATCTCACTAAAATGTTAAATATAAGTTTTGAGCACAATGCCAAACTTGTGCGATTAGCAAGCGCAAGAAGAGGTCAAACACCTCTAACCTTAAAAAATATGTAGTTACATATCATATGCATGCGGTTTTTGTAATATTTAAATGTCTTGTTACAATCATTATGTTTGAATAAATAATTTTATAATTTTAACGTTCAATTATAATCTTTTAATTTTAATGTCGCGGTCGCTACACACAGCTCTGCTTGTTACGAAGAAAAATGCAGTTTTTACGAAGAAAAATTTCAATTATTTGCAGTGTTTGTAAGTACGATTTAAAATATTCCGAAACTTAGCGAAGGTGGGCATTTTAGAGCAAAATAATATAATAGTGTGTTATTTAAATTACTCATTTGCTATCTTTGCAGTAAGATGTAACCGATAAAGTAACTCTCGTTTTGATTATTAACTTACACGTACGATAATATTCCTATGCTAGGTACAGCGATAGCCTACAGTGATAAGTAAGCCGCGTGTGTACGCGTGTACACACGTACGTCAATATACAGCGATAAAGTGGATGCGGCCCATCCGAGCCCTATTTATATTTACAATCTGGAGCTCCTGACCTAGCCCCATTAAATTATTAATCAACGTTACTTGCACAAAGTGGATTGGCGTTTGGCTCGTCGGGTATGTTCGCCGATGTTGGCGGGTTTAATTAAAATCTATTAAATCGAACGTGTGAAACTTTTAGTATGCCGAGATAGCTACTAAAGAGGGGTTTGAGTAGGGCTCGTATTTATGTTTATGTATACTAGGTTTACAACAGATTGCCTACATTTGATTGAATCCTTTATGCTTCCATCCTGACATGCCTGTATTAAGATTGTTAGGATTGAATGTTTTGGGTGTCATGGATATGGCATTTGGTAAGATATAAGCATGCAACACAAGAAAACGTGGTTCATGTGAAGGTATGCTCCAGGTGGGAATCGAACACGTGCCGCTGTACTTGGTACTATTAAGCTATAGAGTAGTATAGGGTAGTCTTTACAAATTTATAAAGTTAAAATTTTGATGTAGCTATATTCTGCCGGAATCTAAATCCAAAATTATTGTAAGATTAACCACATCCACGTGTTTACCTACTTTATAAACTTGTATTAATAATATTAATATTGTATACAACATTTTTGTAGGAAGGTATGCTATAAAAATATGTACTGACATCGTATTTTTGTATATTATTTTCAATATAATAAATGCTGTTGAAAATGTTTACCCATAAGTAAAAATTTCTCATGGATATTCGACCAATTTTTTAAGTTTGCCAATTTCTGTAAAGGCATCGCGCCGAAAATGCTGAACATATTAAAATGATACTTGACACACATACATGCCTTATACGATATTTATATTAATCGGGTCAATAAGTCAATACCCAGAGTCGGTAACTAGGTACCTACCTATCTGCTTTTTATCCCGAGAAATGAAGTTAGGTATTTCGGGTAATGTTAAATAAAACTTGACGAGTTCCAGAAAGCTTTGGGTAATGTTTCGAGTGTTTATTGGAAAGATTTTTCCATTGAAATTATGAGATTCATATAGAATTTATAAAAAGTCTAAAAAAGACAAGTGCAATCACGCCGACTCATCCATCATCAACTTTTGAATGTCCACGGCTGAACATAGGCGCCTCCTCTAATATAATTAGAGTTAGAAGTGTTAGAACGGTCCTGAGTCTTGTGTCTCTAGAAGATTCATGTCTTCTCCAGATCATCAGTGCACGTGGTCGGAGGGCAACTTATACTCCTTTTTCCGGCACGTAGAAACTAGAAACCATTCGAGGACCCTTAACCAAAAGTCTATCATCAGTTTCTATTTTGTGGCTAGCCCCGTTGCCACTTAAAATCACATTACGATAATATAAAATCGTCAAACACATCTTACGAGCTAAACTGAATGTAATTTTTTTGCTACACTATATCGTAATTATGTAAATTGGTACTCATTAGTAATTACTAGTTAAGTACAATCACCCTATTCGTACGGCTCAGATATGTTAATTATTATCATCAACGTATACGATAGTACGTTTGTAACCAATTGAAATATGGAAACACATTTAAATTTAAACTTGAAATGTAATAAGTGCGATGAATCGTGAATGAAGGCATTACCGGCGGCCTACTAAGGCGCCTCTGCTGATTCATTCATTACACACACGTTTACAAATAAAACTGTTATAATATTCATACCGACGACAACGTGCCATTAACAACTTTATACAGTACGAACCGGCAACGCTCTACATTGGTAGAGTCTAGAGTGCTTTAAATAATTGTGGGTTATTCTTTAACGGTAAGTAGTAACTTGGGTCATCAATTATATAGGTATTTGAATATTAAGTTTATTGTTCGACAGTGTACGTATTTCTTCCGAGAGCCATTAATAAAGTAGAGGCAGTGCACGGCTCGGTCCGATCATCCTAGAAGATAAGTGCTCGAAACTCATTTGTGCAACTACCTCAATAGAACATTACAATATCGCATGTACCTACATCATTCGAGTGTACACAGCGGCTATCTTGTTTTACAATGCGGCTACGGCTGCTTCTGAAAGCACAAAACAGATCCAGCGTACAGATAGAGCCGGCCAGCGCGTCCCGACAGCTTCCAACAATAATAATTAATTGACTCGTCCGTTCGTTATCGTGCTTTTATATTGACGTTCCCGAGCGAGCGGGCGGGCGAGCGAGGCGCATTCGGAATGAAATTTCCATAAAAACTTTTGTGCTCCGGCGGACGTTGCGAGCGCACGTTAAAATCGTCCGATGGCAATAAAACAGCGGCCGGTGCGGCGAGGCGCGACGAGCGGGCCGCGCTGCGTGCGAGCGAGACGGACTGAGAGATAATGGACTCTGGACGAAATGAAGAACGCGCGCCGCGGCGCCGAGCCGAGCCGAGCTGCGAGCCGGCCGCGGCAAAAACATCGGCGCGGTTATCGCACCCCCCGCGCCTCTCCTGCCGCACCCTCCCCGCCGCCCGCGCCCGCGCCCCGCGCACGACAGCGGGGGGTCGGTCGTGAGTTGCCTCGACTCGCTCCTTCGCTCCGTCACCCGTGAACTAAACTAGTGTGAGCGCGCTGCCTCGCCGCCTCGCCGCTGACGCAGCCGTACTAGTTATCTTTTATTCTTTAAAAACGCGACTCGCCTCCGACTTCCCGAAGCTTTTTACGACCGTCGGACCGATTCCGTGGCCCGGTAGCCGGTACCGTTGTGCGACGCGCCGTCGAAGGGGGACCACCGATTGATTTACGAGTGGAAAACGTCGTCGGCCGCCTTGAAACGGTGAGTACCGACCGACCGATCACATGGCCGGCCAATTTGAGTGCCCAAGTGAAATGTCGCACCGTATCGCATCGTCGTCGGATGCTATAGTTCCGTAATCGCGGCTGCGGTCGTTTCGTTAATACCGCGCCTAACATTATCAGCGTAGGGCGGCACGAAACAAAAAGCGCGGAGGCTGAGAGATATCGCGGCGGATTGTTTTGTTTTGTTTGGGCGCGGGTAAAAACGAATTGTTTGCGGGGATTCCGCGCGTTGTTTTATTGTGCGATTACCGCAAACGGCCGTGCTCTATTGACACGGCGTGCTATTGTCGGTTGCGGAGTGGCGCCGCCGAGGTTGCAGTGTCAAGGCATCTCGCGTCGGCTCATTTGTATACAGAGTACGTAGGTACTACGTATGCATGATGAGCGCCGTAATGGCTCCTAATAATAGCGATACGGCCGAGATGCTGTAATGATAACGGTTGTGAAGTTCAAAGGTGCACTTCTTTGTGCTAGTAGTTCGTCTTGCCGTTACGCGTTGGCTTGATGAGATATGTTTGTACTTTTGTAGCCGTCCTTGGTTATTATGTAGGTACTTATTCAATTCAATAATATCGTGTACATTTTCAATTTAACTTTAAAGATTCTCTACTATTTTGAATTGGATGTCGCCTCGTCCTGTACTTTAAAGGATCTCTCGTTCAATTTGTTAGTTTTTGGGTAATTGAAGTCGACAACGTATTAATTGTGTGTCTGTAGAAAATATTTTTGTGTAAAAAAAACATTTCAGTAAAACGATTTTCAACTCTACAAAATGCTTTCATAGCGCAATTTAGTGGTTTTGGTGTAAAACGAATGATAAAGGAAGTTACAATAAGGATTAAATTCGTAGGAGTAAATAAAATGTAACAATGTGCAATATTTTATAACAAAGACCATAGAGTTTTGAAATCGCTATGTAGAGATTCCTTAGTAAGATTTTAGAGCATAAGGTTTAGAGCATAAGCGTCAAAACTCATGTAACTGCAAAATCATACCTAATTAATATTTTATTTACCAAAATAATGAATGAATTTGTAGGAAATTTCTATTTTAATAATGTATAGAAAATGTAGAGTCTAACTTTAAAAATATGATGTCCAGTTTTACTTACCAGAAATGTAGAGAATTTTTTATTGAATATGCTTAGAAGAGTCATCGGGCGTGGTTTTAACATTTTATTAAATGGACTGTCATCAAACTCGTGGAATTCCTTAAGTGTACAACATGGAGTGTCCACCTGATGTCTAATCACTGGACAAATTGCTTCATTCGCATTACAAATTGCTTTGTTTTCGGCGATGGTGTCGACGAGTGGGGTTCGACGACCTTGCCGCTTTTTGTTTTGTTCTTGTGACAAATTTATTCAGCGGCGTTTGAATATAATTAAAGCATTATTTAGTTTTTAATCATATTTCGTTGTGCAACAAATATAGTAGGGGTATGTCATTAACATTAACTTTTATTTGTATTTCTTGTTGGAAATTGTTGGAAGGATTGAGTTTACGGTTCCCGACGTCTGTATAAGGCGTATTTTTTTAATTATTTTCTATCAGCTTCCGCCCACGACTTCATGAAGACTGGAATCGGGGAAAATTAAAATTGTGTGATTCAGAATTATTTATTACTAGCTGCCCGCCCTCGCTTCGCTTCTGGAAAATATCATATTTTGTACATACGTACTCGGTACAAAGTTTAGGTATTTTTGTTTCAAAGACTTCCCTGTTTTGTGCTTTTAGTAGAACGAAATTAAAAAGTATATGAATTTGTATTATAAAAGGTATAAAGGTTACTCAGGAAGTTATATTTTTAAAACTTCTAAACCGTCTGTTTTCTGTTTATACATTTTAATGTTTTTGACAAATAGTATAAGCAAATTAGCCTCAAAATCGTCGATCAGACCAAATAATTCGTGTAGTTTTGAAAATTGGCACAATCATT
>DWKA01000624.1:0-15430 GCA_018249155.1 Panoquina ocola ocola
TGCGCAGTTTTAAAGATTTAAGCGTACAAAGGGACATGAGGACAGAAAAAGCGACTTTGTTTTATACTATGTAATGAAAAAGAAGCCACCCATAGGGCCGCGGCGCTCACTGAGACTGGGGTGCTCATATGCATTGCACATTAACACTTCTATATACGCACTCAAAACTTTTCGAGGGACAGAGATCAATCGAGGCCTCTTTCCCATTCTTAGTTTGATTGCATTATAATGTCCTGCATATTTGTCGTATTTCCGAAAGAAAAATTAGGCAACTGGCTCAACATTACACATATCACGAACGCGCACGTCTAACCCGTACTGAGTTCTGTACTCGACTGACGTTTGAAATTGAAAATTACTCAGTACCCTCGAATTTAATACAGTCATGGGCAAGGAACTTGGAAAGACGTAGAAAGAGAAATAAGAGGCGCTGAAGTCGTTTCGCTCTGCTTTGTTTTCTGCGCATCTAACTGTCTCTTTCAGATTCTTGCCAACTTCCTTGCCAGTTACTATAGGAAGTTATTAAGTCACCCGAAGGTCATCCGACATCTAATAATAAACAACCGAGACCGACTGTTTTACGTGCCCTCCGAAGCACGGAAACCCCAAAAAAATATGGAAAATAATTATTTAAAGATATTTAATTAACATCCTTACCTAGAGGTAACAACTTGGGATATTCCCTTGACGGGCGCCAATTGCGACTTTCCAATCACTTTGCCGTCCTCATCGGTCACGTCAAGACCTGAAATTCCATAATGAATTATTTAGTGTTTAGTAATTTCCTCGAATTTTCGTGAATTAAATAAATGAAAAAAGTAATTAGTCGATCGTTAGGGAAGATCATATCGCAGTACAGTAAAAAGTACTAAATGCACTAGACAGATGGCGGTATAAAATAGTTCTAAATGTACCGGACAGATGGCGTTATGTGAAATCGATTATTCTCATTTTTTGAAGCTTTTAAAGGTTTCACTTCTACCACGCGTGAATTGCACACAATGTTTAATTTTTTGCGTCCAAACAACTTTGTAAAAGTGGCGGCTGCAAATCCTCAGCGGATTTGCCACTGCAGCCGGTCTGCAGTGGGGTGTGTGGGAGTCGCAAGAGACTACCTAAGCTGCGGGCGCCTACCCACTAAAACCAGCCTTATCCGTGTGGGTGTTCAATGGTGTGTAGCTACTTTGTTTTGTGTGTAATATGGTACTGGGTACGTCATATAGCTATACGTAGGAAGAGATAGATGCACAGAAATAATTTTTAGGCTTTGTGTATGTTTTTAGAAAAACCGACTTCTGCGCATCTATCTGTCTTTTTTTACGTTTATTTAAGTCTTGCCAAGTTACGTGTCTATGACTATAGGAGCTGTTGTCCCAGAGTGAAAATTTGGAATTTAAGGTTGTAGATTGTAGTACTACTGTTTGGGATTATCGACATTTTTGATAATAAACAAAAAAAAAATAATTGACTAACCACTAATCATCAAGTGGTTTCTAACCTCATTGATATTTAAATGACTAGACCTGGAAGTAACTATGCCGCATCTAGTTCCACTTAGGTTACGAAACAAATGTATAATTCTATTTCATATTATAAGATGGCGTTTTCATCGTATTTTTCTGAATTGTAGTGCAATCAAAAATTTAAATTGCCTAAAAGAATGTATGTGTGATTTGTAATTTGAAGTTCAAGGTTGTTTGACGGGGCATTTTGTCGTCCAGGCGGAGATCTGGGTGAAGGCGACGGACAGCAACTTCAACACGCAGCCGGAGCGCTTCGACCACATCTGGAACATCCGCGGCATCCTCGCCAACGCCTACCACAGGCTCAAGATACAGCTGGAACGTTGACTGACGATAACTCACCGAGTGAAATAGGAGATGTGATGCAACGATTTCTGTAACGTTTTATCTTTATTGTCCCGATCAAATGTTAATACACTCATGGGCAAGGTCCTTGGCAAGAATCTGAAAGAGACAGAACGAAAAGCAGAGCAAAACGACTTCTGCGCGTCTAATGTCTCTTGCTACGTCTTTTCAAGTTACTTGCCCTATATCCTATACTTATCTCAATTTTGTAGTTGATTCTGAACAAGTAAAATAACTTTTCAATCGTAACACGAACAAAATACTATGTCAAAAACAAGTTTCTCTTAAAAGTAACAAAAACATTACTGAAGATTTTAACTTAACTTTTATACATATAATTTATTTATGATAGTTATAGTTACTAGCATTATCAACTATTATGTAGCTAAAGTATCTAATACTTATGTATTTTTGTTAACCAATATAAATTGTATGTTTTTTTTGTGTATATTGTTAAGTAATAAATGCTCAATTATTATATTCCAAGTATCAATATTAGTTGGAAGTTAGTCCACTGGCGATCTTTGACCAGTTGGTAATTCACATTATCATTGTTATTTAATGAAGGAAGAGATTATATTCATTATGTGATATCTATTATAAGCATAGCTTATTTTAAGAATATTTGAATAAAAAATGTTCAAATCTTATTTTGCTACAAAACATATTATTATCAATATCCACTCATAATTACGTGTACCTACCCTAATTATAAATTAGGTAGAATATTTTTTTAGTTTGTAGGTTAACATAGAAAAGTTTAGATTGTCTCTGGAAAATACAAAATATTTAATTTATTATAGTATGTAGCTAATTTTTACGGTCTATGTGTAAAACGGGTCAGATCAACGAACATTACCTCAAGACCTCATTTTATGTTTCATATTCACAATATGTTATCATGAAAATAGTTTTTTATTTTTAACCACAACCTGTGAAATCTGCATACCTGCTTATTTCTGAGTGCTCCTAGTACCGACGACAAAAGGAATCGTATATAGTGCCTACATTACTAAATTAAATATAGATGGACGTTACATGTTAAAACTGCGTAATAAAAATGTTTAATTAATATCATTGTTTAACTGACGTAACCGCTGCGAAATACTACAAAGTAATTTCATATCTGTTATATTGGTATGTTTGTGTACATTAATTGACGAACATCGCTTATCGCACAGTTGAGTCAACTAACTTTATCTGGCTCGAATACAGATACATTGTATTTTAGTTTTAGTACGGCCAACGGTCGCGACCCGGGCTGTTGTCAACATGTCTCTCATGAGACAACTGCGGAGTGCCAATTGTGTCGTTAAACGACTTGGCAAAACTGTCAACGTTCTGAGCAAACAGATCCACGTTCAAAGCGAGCAGCTCAATGGACGACGGGATGACGTCACCAGCATCCAGATCAGTAACGAGATCCTACAGTTTCCAAACGTTTGGCTAAGGGACAACTGCCAGTGCAGCCAGTGCTATCATTCTAGCGCGCACAGCCGGATCCTGGACTGGAGCAAGTTCGACCTGGAGCCGCAGGTGGCGGACGTCGTGCAAGACCAACACTCCGTGCGGGTGATCTGGGAGGACGGCCACGAGTCCCGCTTCAGCCCCGCCTGGCTCAAGCTCCGCAGTTTCACGCCGGACCACCAGAAGGAGTACACGGAAACGATCTACAAGCCGGTCAAGTCGGTGTGGCACGGCCGCGACTTCCAGCGCGTGTGCGGCAAACATAGCTACGACCGGATCCTCGAGTCAAATGAGGCCCTCCACGATTGGCTGCTAGACCTTTCGACGTACGGAGTAGCTTTAATCGAAGGCGCGCCCGACTCCGAGACCGCGCTGGACGGCATCGTCGACCGAGTTGCGTTTCCGAGGAAGACTCACTACGGTCTCAAGTTTGTCGTCCAGCACGTCGCCAACACCAGCAACGTGGCGTACCTGTCCAGCAACCTGCAGATGCACACGGACCTGCCGTACTACGAGTACTGCCCGGGGACCAACATGTTGCACTGCCTGGTGCAGACTCAGTCGCAAGGCGGAGAGAACTTGCTGTCCGACTGCCACTACACCGCCCAGTACATGGCCGAACACCATCCCGAGGAGTTCAAGCTGCTGACGGAAGTCGACGTGGAGTGGAGGGACGTGGGCGTCGAGCACGGCAAGGAGTTCTTCAAGCTGCACCGGGCTCCGGTCATATGCTTGGACAAGCACGGAGAAGTCGCGCGGATAAACTTCTCCATCCCACAGAGGGGTAGTCAGTTTCCGGGGCCGATAGAGAAGGTGAAGCCTTGGTATAGGGCCCATAGTTTATTCTATGAACTGAGTTACAAGTTTGCGGCTCGTTTCAAAACGAAAGCCGGAAATATTCTCGTGTTTGACAACATAAGGGTGCTGCATGGTCGCAACCAGTATGAAGATAATGGTGATAATGTGAGAAAACTTATAGGTGCTTATGTAGATTGGGACGAAATATATTCTAAGTTAAGATGTTTGAAGGTTCAACTGAAATTGAAAGATGGCATTCAGTAATTTGCCTGGTATAGATTGGACAACAATTTTATTATATAAGGATTATTTTTTCTACTGATGACAGTAATAAATTTTAAATAAAATAATCAATGTGTTCAGAGCCTTTTATATTATAAAAATAATTTCCAAGTGCCTAAAATATCCTAAATGGTTATAACAAAGCTAGGTTGATTTTAAAAAACACTATTCAGTAACTGATCATAGGGAATTTTTTACATTTTAAACAGTATTTTCATTACAGAAACCAATATTGTTATATTTACCTATTTGAATATGATAAGCTTTTTTGTTTACATTATTAATTTTCATGAAATCTTGGTACTTAATGTATTTTCAGTGAATAGAAATGAATTTTGGAAATGAGAAGCTTGTTATTCCATAAACAAGTTGCTCGCCCTTGCTTCACTTCGGGAAAAAACAGCATGTCTACATAAAAGTATAATAAATTATATATGTATAAACCTTTCTCTTTATTCACTCTATCTATTAAAAAAACCGCATCAAAATCCATTACATACTTTTAAAGATTTAAGCGTACAAAGGGACATGAGGACAAAAAAAGCAACTTTATTTTATACTATGTAGTGATTTTATATTTTAATCCTCAATTAACAATACTTTGTGGTGGTAGTGCCAAAATTTGGCAAGTGTTTCTTGTGGAAATATTTATGTTTTTTTGCACTTGCCTTCAGTATTTCTACCCATCTATTGTATCCATTTTCCTGACCCATAGTTTACCACAAATCAGTAATAATATAACAATATCAGCCCAATGCATCATTATTTGGCAATTCTATATATGTATCAAAACTGTGATCTCTAACAACAAATCTCCTCAGAGGTAGAATTCTGTCAGATTCTTCAAATTTATCTTCTACAGTTACTAAAGGGAAGGCTTCTAGGTCAGGGTTAGTTGCAATAGTCACAGCTGAAGATTCAGTAGTATGTAAATAAATGGAAAAACTTGCATCATCCGGTGCTTTAAATTTAGATTGCATACTTGACATGGTTAGACAAAACGCACGTAAATTCTGCTCGGCTTGAATTAAATATGCATCATTTGTTTGATTATAATTATCACATTTATCAATATCAAATATGAATTTCGCTGTAGGCTCGTATTTATTATTCGTTACTGCCAGTTCTATGCGTTTCATTTGTCCAGTTTTTAAACATTCTGTAATAGTTGTCAGGCACAAGTCGATGTATTCGTTAACTTCGGGATGAGTAGAACGATAAACAACGACATTATATTTTCTTCTGGTTTCAAAAATACTTCTCGGGTATACAGCAGCATAATACAAAATGCTGTGAAAGGCGACCGCTAAAAATTCAACTGTTACATCGATGAAGCAAGTATCCATTGGAATGTAAAGCCTTGAATTCTTACGAGTTCTGCATAAAATTCAATATTATATTTTAGATCACAAAGTATGAGAAAGTTCAGAAGAGAATACGTTGAACAAGTTTGTTTGTTGTTTTACTGATAATAATTTGAGTGTGTCTGTGTCAGCTGTCATGCCACTTGTCAAATAGTGACAACTTCATTATTACCACAGATATATTGATGATAGTAGACTGTATAAGCGATAAAATATGAAATCGATAAATTCATACCCATTCCCTCCCATTCCCATCCGCGGATGCCATTTAATATCGGTATTTTTGGATCTAAAATCGGTACATAGAAAAAGAACAAAATTTAATCTCCATATTAAAGTGGTCTCGAATATATTGATTTTCTGGTATTTCCAATGTAGTTTTACAACGCCAAAGTTTTAATATTATTAGAAGGCTTTCAGTGAACATTATAGTTTTCTTTATAGAGATAAATTTGGAATAATTGTAATCTGAATATTTATGACTTCATTTAAATCGTCAAAAATACTTCTAAAAACATACCGCAGGATTCATAACTTTGATTACAGCTTTATCAAAATAAGTGAATAAGATAATTAGTGCAACTATCCAAATGTTGAGAAGTTTCAATCTTTTGTGTAACTATACACGGTACATACAACATTTTTTTTAAGTGAACATTAGGAGCCCATATTTTGGACCGCTACAATATTAGCAAACTTCTGGAAGACTTCTGCCAGCACTTACGACGAACAAAATATCTAAACTTCTAAATCTGGAGTATTGGGTATGGTATAAAAATAAAGCCAAGAGTGAGTTTCATTTAGGTACATTTTACTAATGGATACAATATAGTTACATAATCAACAGTAGGTATAAATAACTAGGAGTCAACCACTAACTAGTTACAATGGTGGTTCCCGTCACGTCAGTACACAGTACAGTACACGGCACGGTACGCGGCCGGGTGGGTACAGCACGGTACGGTACATACACTAACAGTCAGCGCACCGACAATATTACCTACATTGGTTCTTACAACTGGTATTGTCTCCGCACTACACTGCCACAAGGATACATCTTTAATCTCGTTCGTCTTAACAAAAACGTTTCTATTAATAAGTTTAAATTCAAACGGAATCGTTCACGGTCAGTACAACGCACCGTGATCGACCTCAGAGTAGGCTCATCGGTTTACCTCGACCCCAAGTATTATTAACGTAACAATCGTACAACAAAGTCCATCGCATTCGATGTAATTGTATACACAGTCAGTATATATTTATATATCATAATTAACGTGTAAAACGGCATAATGCTAGATGTTGACTCTGAAAACTACTAAGCTTACAATAAACAAATTATAATGTTTAAATGCACAAAAGTATGCAAAATTAATAAATTACAATACAATCATATTTTGTTTCAATTTTTATTACTAGAAATATAAAAAGAATACAAATATAAATGTTTAATAATTTCATATCCAGATACTGTATACGTAATGTTGTTTCACATAATGGTTGTGTATAGATGAAGACAATAAAATTGCGTCAAGTCAAGCTCCCACTGCAATGTGCCGTTTTTAGAAGCTGCCCAGATCGTATTCACACTTCAAATCGAAGCATATCCGACAGATTTCATCGACGTTTTAAAAAAATCTTTTAAATATAACGCAATAGAGTAGATATAGAAAGAAAAGAAGTAGGTACAGAAAGAATAAAGCCAAGGAAAATAAAGGATAGCATTGAGGAATATTATCCTTTTCCTATGGTCGTCCGTAACAAGACTAATAATAATCAGACAAATAATATAATAACATAATTATGTCGCTGGCAGCCGGGCGGCCGCGTCGCGACTGAGATTCATGAAGTCCACACGTAATGAACATATTTGTTTGTTACATCGCGAGACGAAACCGGTTAAAACAACAGCAAATACACATTCTAGTTCAGTCTTGAATATTTTCTCTAAATTGACTAATTGGTCGGCCCTTCGTCCCGTTGGCAGCGAACGCAACATTCCACTAATTTAATCGGTTACTCTTTACACGGTAGTGCTTCACGATTGATCCGAACTAGTTACAGAACATAATACACACGGGTACGATACATCTCTTACAGCGCGTTTTGAATGAGCACTGGACTCAAGTGTGGTCCGCGACGGTAAAACACGTATTTTTGAAGTGAAACCTCTTTAGGCACGCTGAGAGTAACAATTCAAGGTACATCAGCGCCATCTGTCGAGAAAAGTCAAAGTCGTGAGTAATGAATCTGATTGTTTCTAATAAGGAGTGGCAAGGGTTATTCATAGATATTTAAGTAACTTAATTGGAACGTTGGTTTGTAACAAACCTATTCAAATATTAAGAAACTTCACTTCAAATAGACGTTGATCGCGCACACAACCTGTTCATCGTCCCAGCGCGCGGCAGCCGGGAGCGAGCGGCGGCGCGCTGCGGGCTACAGAATGCTAAATCATACTGATGACTTCCTTATAAACTTACTGTTTCATTAAAAATTATCGTTAATACTGCAAACCTGCTAGCTAAAAAGGTTTAAAAATTTATCAAAAAACTATTGCCATCGCAAAAAATACTATTATTTTAATAAATTTATTTTCTACACAGAAGCCGTTTAGAATTCTTTGTTTGAGAAAAAAATCTACCTCGTTTAGAAGAATATACAGACACGGATATATTGAGCTAGATACGCTATGGAAGGTCCTATTAAGATTTTTAGACGGAACAGGGCCTGAAGCCACATGCATGTTAGCGTCGGATCCTCTGGTCACCCGTGTAGTTTATAACGGAGTATCCACACCCTATCACCACAAAATATTCCGAAAAAGTTCAAAAAATTATAATCGAAAAAAAAATTATGCAAGCTCATAAAAGATTACTGCGTTCTTGAAACACAATATGAACTCCTCTAGTACTCCGCAATAAACTACACGATCGCAATTGACGGTACAAGGCGAACATACGACCTACAACTATGATTAATAAGATAAAGATAATATAATATAACTAAGAGCCTCGGATCTGTCTTAACAATCGTATAATAATATTAATTTCTAAATTCATTACGATCAATAAAATTTCTTATTAATTTTAATAGTTTACCTTGAATGTCTGTATTTAAATTCAGACGGGCGTATCTACAATTTTAAAATGTTCGATAACCAGGCCACACCCGGCGACTCGTGTGCCGCACACCGGCGACACACGAACGGTAAGTACAGACATCCAATCCATATAATAATATAATAATGTTTATACGAGTAAATAAATATATTACCACGTGACTACGCTATGAACACTATGACAATACAATGTACATTAACATATACGAAGTTATTAAGGACCAGTGTAAATATGTAATGAGAAAATCACTGATTACCGATAGTTTTAAATAAGCTCGTGACAATCGTAATACTGTACCGTCCACCACCACACTGTATAGATAGATATAGATGGTCGCCGACATGTACCACCGACATATACCACTGCATATAAACAGTAGCTACCACACAAGCTCAAAAAATCGCTATTAGATGAATCCTGCTAACTTCCCCGAAGAATCAAAGATGGCGCGTCTTGACAAGGAGCACCTTTCGATTACCAGCACCTTAGATTGTCCTTTCCAATCTAAGTATTTTTTCGCCTTGTTTTGCTGTACACGTCTACTGTAGCAATCACTACTTAATTGTTGTACTAGTAACATTTATTTTGATCTAGTATATGAGTATAAAATAGATAAAACTCATAATTTATATAGCTACGGTACAACGACAGTCCCTAACGCTACTAGTATGAGGGTGTTTACACCTGGTCCTTAATACCGCGTTAAAAGAGCCATTTTGCATCGGGCAGATCGAATAGAATATGAAAATTTTCATCAACAAACGAATATAATTAATATGATTGTGATAATAATATGAAAAACATTTACATTATCATGTCCGTAACGCATCAAAATTTTATATAAAATATTTCACTTAAATTTAATGATATGACGCAAGCGCAAAGTTATTATGCTACGTAATTCTCTTAAAAAATTATATTCTCATACAACAATAGCCTCTATTACAATCGGAGGAATGGGAACTGCCACGTCCTTACTACCAGCATCAGTACACGTTACAATGAATTGACGAACGACCAAGTATGTACATTGACCAATTACTGTTAAGAAATATGTTAAAATATTCGATACGTATAAAAATTGTAAATTGTGCTTCTGCAGGGCGGATTCGACCAAAGTAATTCTCGAATAATTTACAAGTGACTGACTAATGATTACGTGACCCACGTAAAACAGATTTATGAAATGAAGCTAAAGATACTCAGTCCCACATTCATCCGCCCTGAGCAGTATGTTTAAGGTTTCGAATCATGCCTGCCGTTCGATCTATTGGCCAGTCGGCCCCTGACTGCCCGCTGACAGTGCAAGCACGTATTAAAATTATGCTATGATAAAAATTCGTTAACTTAACAGGCCACGGCGGCGCTATAGGAGCTGCTAATGTAAAACGTGACCTTTGGTTAAATCTTAATATTACATACTCTTCGTTGTTTTAAACATTACACTATTTAATTGACTATTAAATTTAATATAATTGAGTACAAATTGACAGACGTGAGGTTCATGGTCACGGATTAATATTGTAGGTAAGTACCCGTATTTATTTTTTACAATATTGTCTCATGAAATGAGTATCATCGTTGTTTATAAAAAAAAACAATAATTATGACGTAATGACAAACTTTTTCGAATACGCCTTACAAATTAATCCGTAGCTATAATGCAATAAAATGACGAAACGAGAGGTAAAAGGGTGACGAATATGTAAAACTTAAGTTTCCAATATGAATATTTTTACAAACGGGCGTTGTACGCATTCATCCAAAAATAAACCGTAAAATGGCAGTTCCCATCGAATATTTACACAAAATACACTTTCACTAAATCCTAGGGGGTCACCTGTAAGCGGCACACAGAATACTAGCGATCGTTAAAACTTTTAAAATACTCGCCATACATATGTATTTCGTAGATAATAATCGCTATAATCAGGCCTGCACGTAGCCGACCTCACATACACTAGGTAACTGACCAACTTCTTAACCCTTCGATCAACAATATCAACGCCAAAAAACCTGCTTTATTGCTATGAGCTAAGGTTGTAAACAGATTGAACGTAAAAGTTTTTTTTTAATTTTGTCTCAGTATATTGATGCGAACAGTATTTAGCTTTGATTTGTTCGTGACGCGTTATCTATTGGTAATGTTGATCGAAGTCTCAAACATTTAAATGAATAAAATCAGACTATATACTACAATACAGGCAACGATCCGAGTCCGAACGAGCGATGACATTTTTGGTAACAATATCGTGTTAAAATTATTCAGAAACATAATCTTAAGCTTCTGAAAACTAAAACTCAGCGCCACGTATTTCCCTAGTAACCATAATATATTATTATACGAGTATTTGTGACATAAAAAGTGTCAATAGGTAGAAAAGGTGCTTGTTCGTTGACAGTTTGTTCTCAAAGTAAAATTATTATTTACAATAAAACTAATGAGTAATACTTTTCATTAAATCTAATGGAAGTGATCAAAGTAAAAAAAGTTTAATATCGTATTATGCCGAACATAATATCGCGTGTTTATCTCACGATGGGCGCGGGCCAACATGAGACCGGTAGGACAGGAGTACACTAGGTATGGTATATTTTAATACTTTAATGTGAATGCGATTGTCGTCCACTAAACAAAAATGATGCCGCTATGTCTCCGGTCTAATGTTACACGGTTGTGATCAAGAAGCAATACGAACTAAATATAATACTGAATGTGTCATAAGCTTATTAATACATTATAAATAATAGTACAAAAGTATCAGCACGCTAAATGCGGCCCGCAGTCGCCGTGGCACCGAAATGACAACTGCCACAGAAGTATAACTTAATCTAAGACGCTTAAATTAATATCCCATTCCCGTAGGAACTTGCTGAGTTTTTAATATCGTTAACTGAAACACTCATTCTCGTATAATATAGCTTTCAAACAAACAATAGAAAAGTTAATGATGTGTTCTTTTAAGTACCCCATTGGTATACAATCCACGTCATTCACACGTCAGAAACGAGTCGCTAAGAATACTGGAATAAAGTTAGGAGATTCAAAAACTACCTAAGTGAGAGGAAGACGAGGTCGCCGCTAATATCAACCTTAAAACGATAACATAAAGTCGAATATCGCGGCACAGTAAGCTGAGTTGACCCTTGAAAGATTAGGAGGGAAAGGGTTTTAAATAGATCCGTGTAAGAGAGAGGGTATTAAAAGCCTTAGTCATAAAATTACCGTTAAATCGCTAATATACTCGATAGGCCAGACGGACACTACTCGGAAACGACCGCCATATTTGGAGTCTCTAGACAGACAAACACACAACCGCCCCTCGTTACATTATCTAGTAGCACACTTCACAGCGGCGCGCTTGCATCAGGTCGGCTTCAACAGTATGCAGTCACCAACCAATATTGGAATTATCTGTGTTCGGTTGCATCCACCGTTGGTCCACCGAACTAATGTAAGCGCACCAAAAAAGATTTAACCTTAAACAATAATTTAGAATATATTTCAGCGTCTCCACATTCACAACACGGTAAACTTAAATGTCCCAGCTAGTAGTCTAAAGAGATATCTCTATATTGATCTGATTGATACAGCCTCAACGGCAACATAATAATATCGCATTTCAATTGACAGTCCACTTTCAATTGACTTATAATTTAAATATCAACGTCACCTCACATATTGTACTGCTGCATAATTCAATAAAAAATACTTTCAAAATAAACAATAAAGTTGAATTTTCAACAGCATTTGCATTCATTTAGGACATTACAAGGTACATTGAAATTTTTAACAATTTTGAACCTTACAACTTACAAGGTTCGAAATAAAACTAATACAGTATAAAATCATTGGCAACGCCAATACTTCCCATTGAGCGGCTTCACCTTAAAACCAACATTTACTTTACGCATTGGTACCGATGAGTATTATTATATATTGAAACCACAGTACGGTCTCGTGGTGATATAGTCAGTGGTATAACCTGGAGAGCGAAGACTACATGAGCCGCGACGGTTCGTCCCCAGGTTGTGACGTCACGCGCGTATAACTAGAAACCACAGTACGAGGCTCGCGACGATATAGTCTGTGGTATAACCTTGAGAACGAAGACTACATCAGCGATGGAGGCGAATAGTATATCTTGAAACCACAGTACGGTCTCGCGATGATATGGTCTGTGGTATAACCTTGACGTTCCTCCGCAGGTGGTGACGCGACGCGGTCTAGTTGGACTGCTGGACGGAGGCGAGGAAGGCGGGGTCGACGGAGGCCACCTTGGCCGTGAGGAAGGCGTGCATGCAGAACAGCAGGCTCTGCAGGATCTGGCACTCCAGCTCCTGGGGACAACGTTCATGTTATATTAACACATGCGGTCTATACTGTGCAACTTTTTATTTATCATCAACCAAACGTCGTACTATTTTTTGTAGAAGGTTTATAGTTGTTCTTAAATGAATACCTGCTTACACAATTGTGGCCATCTACACTTGTCTTATCAACATGATCATGTGTCGCGATCAAGAAAATAACGGATTGGTCTATTTATGACTCCTTGACAATGCAAATCACAATGCAAAATCACGAAAAAACGCGTAAATCAATTGTAAAGGGTAAAATTTCCATTAAGGAAACCACTAGAGGGGGGTGCTGTCGAGGTTTAACTAGAACTAGGTGATAGAAGAATCCAGCAAACACTGATAGGACAGATCTAGCTCTAAAGGGGTCTTTTGGCTTAGTATTAAGATAATCCCATATATCTAACAAATACATGATACTCAGTACAGGTTGGCTGTCCTCACCTTAGTTTCGATGACCTTGGTCTCGGTGTCCTGGAAGTGCAGCTTCAGCTTGGACTTGCCGTCGTCGCTGGAGCCGCGCAGCTGGGAGAACCTTCAACATTTACATGTTACATTACCGAAAAATAATAGTGTGTAAGTGTTAAAGTCAGTAAATTGAAGTGAATGAACGGTACATTTTCCATTTCTGTACTACCATTATAACAAGAAAATAAGTAAGGTCTTGGTTCCTTATGACATAACACCCGCCTTCTTTACATCGATGGTACTGTTCAACATTGTATGCCTTACACCTTATATAAACAATGAATGTATAAGCCGACCGCTTAACTGGCGTATCGCCTGCAGTATAGAAGGGAGCGGGGGAGATGTTACCGGGTGGGTGAGAGGGGTGCGTGGAGTACAGAGCTACATCAAGCGCGGCAGTGAGCTGTCAGTGAGTGTTGAGTCCGTGTGTAGCGTAACCCGCACCCTCTCCTCTATTACCGCGCAGGCGATACGCGAGTCAAACGGGTGGCCCATAGTACCTGTAGGCCCACACCGGGGGCGCGCCGGGCGTGCCCTCGCTGAGCGAGAAGCCGGCCGCCCAGTCCAGCGTGAGGCCGGCCGCGCGCCCGCCGTGCACCACCGTGAACGTCTTCTTCTGCGACACACGCACACATACAATATTTTATAATTATGGTCAGGATATATGAGGTCGTAATATAATTATGTGTGGCGAATACGTGAATTTTTATGATTATGTGCGGCATGGCGCGCCAGGTTGCGATACAAAATCGAGTACATTATCATTCTATACCTTCTCTGATGTATATGAATATAAGTATATGTTACCCCGAGGCGGATGACAGAGTTGACGACGTTGGCGGTCCAGGCGGCCTCGACGCGCAGCAGGTCGCGGCGCGTCTCGGCGCTGAAGTAGCGCGGGCCGGGCGCGCGCGGGCCGCCGCCCGAGCTCTGCACCAGGAAGCAGTGCTGCCGCCAGTCCACCGTCTCGCTGTCCTTCACCGTGCGGAACATCGTCTGGTACACCTGCACCGCACACCATAAAACACACATACAGAACATGTGCAGATGTCGAAAGATCCTCAATGGCTACGTGTCGGCTCAAAGGACCATTGCTCTCCCCCCTCCCTCCTCCGCCGGATAGGTGGATTGACGACCTAAAAGGAGACGGCGGACGCAGGACGTAAGTGGTCATCTTCGCCTAGGAAGATAGGCAACACCAAAGGAATCACCAATGCAACACCAGTCCTAAAGGACAACTCTTGTTATTGTTACGTTATTATATTACAATACCGAACACAAGGTACCTTGAGCGTCTCAGTGCACTTGCCGAGCTCGGCGACGGAGGCGGGCGGCACGTCGAACAGCATGACGTCGGTGCCCTTGAGCACGAGGAAGCGCGGCCGGTACGTTTGCCACGGCTGCGCGCCCGCCACCTCACCCTCGTGCACCCAGCCCATGTACTCGATGCGCTCGCCGCCCGCCAGGTGCCGGTTGAACAGCTTCATCTGACGCACGGACACACACACACACACATACATGTAAAGTACGATATAGACAACGAATGAGTCAGACTACTCATTATATAAACGAACGAAGCCGTGCACGCACACATCAGAATAGACAACGAAGAGTAGTTTAACTCCATATACCGGGTGTAATCGTTAAGTGTGCACAGGCGATTATTCCGTAACTATAAAAGATATCAAAAAACTTTAAACTA
>DWKA01000625.1:0-15430 GCA_018249155.1 Panoquina ocola ocola
TCAAAATCGCGCCCAAAGAAGTCGGTTACAAACATACAAACATACAGGTGAAGCTAATAAAAAGCGTGTAAAAACAGAAACTTACACGAATATCAACTGTAAACTGTAACAACTTAAGTTGATATGCATGAAAATCTATCGATGACGTCATAGAATAATAATTATTAGATGCAGTAGAAATTGAACCGTACGCAAATAAGTTAAAAATATTTAATCCCAATATATAAAACTAGTCTCTTTTGATTGGCTCTAGTATCAAAGAGATTTAAGTTATAAATTATTCAGGCAACTTTGAGAACTTTGTAAGCAGAATTCAAAACCTTTTTCAGAATTTTCTAATATTCTGCGCGTTCGTAGGTTATGAGCAATAACTAGTGTAATAAATAATGGTCTTTTTTAGAAGTTAAAGTTATTCAGATCTTTATATCTACCTATTACATTAATTACTCACATATTTTTATTCTTTAGTAATTATTACAATGGGAGTCCTGGGAGTCGTAATTCGTATTTTGAATTTAAATACGACTCCTTTGGGGGAAGTTTTTCGAGTCACGAAATTACTATGTTTAATTTTTTGTAACCGATGAGCCAAATTTTAATTATTACAATTCCTTCATATCAAAAGTTAATAACTTTCCTAAAAATGTAAAGTACTATTATAAACGTTACGTAAAGATTACAGTTATCGTGGCTTCAGAGCAGTCACAACCGTATTCACAAACAGTACTATGCGATCTCACAATGAAATGGAAAGAGAGGATTGTTTGTTTTCCCGTCTACTTCGCATTTAAATACATAATTTTATTATGACAAAGATATAATGATGGAAATATGAACTACCAGTTTCGGCTCGCGGCTTCGCCTGCGTGTAATTTCGAGGAAACCATTCTTCTAATGCGATGACAACGCCATCTAGATTAGGTTTTCGATTTTATTTAAAAAAAAGGACCTAATCAATTTTATCGGGATAAAAAGTATCCTATGTATTATTCCGGGTCATAAACCATCCGTGTACCACATTTTATCCAAATGCGTTCATATGTTTTTCCGTAAAACGGTAACAAACATACATATATCAATCCTTAGAAACTTTCAAGTTTTTAAAATGAAGTAGGATTTAATAAACATTGCTTTCTGTTTCATTGTGGGACCCCATATTATTATTTGTAAATACGGGAATTAAATGGCATTCCCGGACGGTGCAGATATAGATAGATACATTTTATTGCAAATTTAAATCTGTTCCTAGCAGCAGACGTATTTTTTCCTTAAAACGTCTTACGAAGAGGATCGAACCCATCTCTCGTGATTAATCTTGTAAAAGATTAGCGAAATCTAAGTGATTTAACGAAAGTAAGGAAGCAAAACTTGAACATCAGAAAATAAGACTTTTACGAAGTTAAGTCATTTGTGTATGTAAGTCTTTAGCGGTATGGAATAAGAAAGTGTAGTTTAAATAAAAATAGAATTAAGATTCGATTATTTCACGGCATGGTACATTGGTTATCCATACAAATATTATAAACTAGTGGCCCGCCCTCGCTTCGCTTCAGGAAAAAAATCTTCTATTTATCTTAGCGTGATGTTATATAGCCTATAGCCTTCCTTGATAAATGGGCTATCTAACAGTGAAAGAATTTTTAAAATCGGTCCAGTAGTTTCTGAGATTAGCGCGTTCAATCAAACAAACTCTTCAGCTTTATAATATTAGTATAAAGTATAATAATGTAGATATGCTGAAAATAATTAATCTACATAATTTAATTATTTTTTAGCACAAATATATGTAACGTTTTCCTAAAGTTATTATTAACCAGCATTCTCGTCATCGCTTCACTAAAAAAAAATATGGTACACATTCGACCCCCTTACGGTTTATTTACGGGATAAAAACTATTCTATGTCCTTCTTAGGGTCTCAAAGTATCTCCATGCCAAATTACAATAAAATCTGGCTAGTAATTTCGGAGGATTAAAAAGCCTTAGTACCAAATACCACTTTATTGTTATTAAAACACTGTTAAAACAGATAACTTGATACAAAAGTTTTGTTATCAAATTACTATATCCTAATAAATTATTAGCTGAAAGCTCCTTTCATATTCTCTCTTTTATCGAGTCCCCTGCCCGGAGGTTGTCTGGAAGGCACCGTTGTGATGATAAGACCGCTTTATGCCGTCTGTTGAAAGCGAATACAGCTTTTATATCAATTATAAAGAGTATGTGTTCTGTCCTATTCTTGATAGAAAAAAACCAGGAATTGATTAACGATTTTTAAGTGACCAAGAATTGAACCCAGGACCCCTCATTGCACATCACAACGATCAGCAATCACTAATTTCACAACAAAGAAAGGAATGCTAAGAACAAATGGTTTAATTCATCATAGCTAAGTGATATTTTTATCTCTTGTCAGTTGAGAAATAAAGATAATAAAGCTATAATTAAAACGTCAAGGATACGCTGAGTTATATTGTAAAGCGAAGCCGCGAGCGCAGTGTAGTCGATGTATGCACGGGACATAAATCGCGAACGTAAAGGTTAATTGCTTTCAATGAAATCCATTCCGAGTAAGTACATGTTAACCTTAATCCGGTTAAGATAATCCAATAATACCGTGAAATTGTCGTAGGTGCTTTACCATTAACCAATACTTTATACTCGTACAATAACTAGTTTTTACTGTAGTAGAGTTTTGACTGCTACAATACAGTGTAAAAATTTCATTATTCTTTTTACATTGTTACGAAACCATTCTTCGAATTCGACGCAAACGCCATTTAGGTTATGTTTTTAAACATTTAATGTAATAAAAAAGAATTAACCAAGATTATCGGGATAAAAAGTGTCTTATTTCCGTTTCCTGGTTCTAAGCTACGTCTCCAACAATTTTCAGCCAAATCCATTCGTCCGTTTTTGCGTGATTCAGGAACAAACATACAACTTTCACATTTATAATATTAGTAGGAAATAGGATAATATGTAGATTGTATTCAATTATATATACCGGTATATTATGTCTTTTGCTGATGTCATAATATGTTTTATATTCATAGTTATGCCAATAAATATACCTTACATGCTCCGTCTCAAATCTATAATATCACATTGCCTGAATACGGGGTAAAGGAGGTTAAAAAGCATGTTTTTATAGAATTTAGAATTTCAATAATTACAAAAATTTTATCGAATAATAGCTGCCGCCCTCGCTTCGCTTCGGGAAAAATATAGAATGTTGTACATACATGCTTACCACCCCTATTTAACCCCCTTAGGGGTTGAATATCAAAAAATCCCGTCTTAGTGAGCATTTACGTCCCTAAAAAAACCTGCATGCAAAATTTGAAACTCCTAGCACTTGTAGTTTTTGAGATTTCGTGATGAGTGAGAGAGTGAGTGACCTTTCGCTTTTATATATTTATCGAATATTCTTTTACTTTAT
Source organism: Panoquina ocola ocola (assembly GCA_018249155.1). Taxonomy (NCBI): domain Eukaryota; kingdom Metazoa; phylum Arthropoda; class Insecta; order Lepidoptera; family Hesperiidae; genus Panoquina; species Panoquina ocola. The sequence continues at coordinate 3,442 of DWKA01000625.1, forward strand.
GTTTCTGAATCTATCACATAAATGAGTAAATGGAGTAGGTAAGTGATAAATATTAAAGAGAGCAAATATAGGCAAAAATAAGACCGCACTATGAAACTCTATACCTAATCTTAAATTTATTAAAATTAAAATATTTTGCATACGTTAACGGACTTTAAGACATTTTGAGTCTCATTCGGATATTTTTTTTTTACACGACAAGCAACATATTCGACGGTTCCCGGTCTATTTGCTTTAAGCGACATTTTTTGATAATATTGAGTTTTATACATATTTATTTAGAATCGGTGAATTTTTCTGCATCGTTTGAGCTGGGTTTAAAAAAAGTTTAAAAATGTCGCTTAAAGCATATCAAAGCAAATAGACCGGGAACCGTCAATATAATAACGTAGAACGATACGTATTAGTACGTAAATATTTTTTATTATATTCCTAATCCACTAAACATCATACGAGTCATCCGCTGCATAGCAACTCGTATCGTAAGGCACTTTATTTTTGTTCCACTGCCAGACGGCATGTCTAATCAGAGTTTACGGCCATCGGCTAGGATTACGCTGTAGTAGTTATTACTTAAAGTTCACGGATAAAACGATTAACTTCCTGGAATGTTGCCATATACATTTTGCGAATTTGGTATAAGTTAAAACTACTAACAAATATTCTACATAGCGATGCAGAATTATGTAATTTTGTGTAGCTAATTAAGTGACCATTTTTTTTAAATACGTATGCTCAAAGTCTAAGTTGGAAATTATGATTGTATCTAAACGATTTGTAGTGATTTTGTAATATTAACCATGCCTTATTATACATTGGCGATTGGTGTAATTGTTTTTTGTGTAAATAATATACCTAGAGAAAGGTTACCGTTGCCTATTTAGTTATTTACATCAACAACATCAAAAGCGTTCATCATCACTGAAACGATAACAACAGCAATACGTTACCGAAAGAAAGAATAAAAGAAAAAAGAAAGAAAAGAAAGAAACAGATAACCAGAGAACACACATCTTACCATTCCCATATATCAGTAAAAAACTACAGTTACTACAAGAAATGCTACTTTCGGAACGTTTTTACTAGATTAATGATTATCCAATTTATTTTAGAAAGTACAGCCCAGTTCTGGAAATCGGAAGCGCGTCATATGACATGTGTCTCCCAAATACGGTGAAATCGGCCCACCGACCCGCCGCGGATTCCGACACCACATACTTTCTCACGGGAACTGCAAAACGTCCCTGAAAATGCTAATATTTTCCACTACCCTCACTCTAATAAACACTAATCAGCGATAGCTTAGTGATTTTAACGTCTAATGCGAGGTCCAGGGTTCAAATCCTGCACGCACCACTAATTTTCTACAAAGTTACGTGCGTATTACAAGCTAATTATCGCTTGCTTCGGTGAAGAAAAACATCATAAGGAAACCTACACACCTAAGAGTTCTCCATAATGGTCTCAAAGATGTGTGAAGTCTACCAATCTGACCTTACCAGCGTGGTGGACTATTGCCTGTATTACGCATACTGTGAGAGGAGACAGGAGACCCGAGCCAAGCAGTGGGACAAATATGGGTGGTAATGATAATGAATAAACACTAATCAAGCATTCCATATATATTGAAGAGTCGAAAATAGATAGAACACTCGATTTTATGTCCTTCCTGCTTAAGATTAGTTAAATAAGGTTAAAGCTTAATCGAAATCAATCAATTTTGTAACGAAAATATGATGCGATCGACGTCTAAATATCACGGATCAAATAGACACAAAATATACAACGGTCAAGACAAACCGTTATATCGCCTATACTATATTTACCTACCAACATGTTCCAATTTTTTTATTATTCGCACTAATCCATCATTCAAATACGCAAGTCTAGTTTGGAGCGAAACGAGCTGTAATGATTAATTTATGATGATTGATTTATGATATTGTATCTATCCAATGTAACTTTTACTAAAACGTTATATAGTCACTCTCGGGGTCATTAAACTATGAAAACATACTCTTAAAAATTTATATTTGAAAAACCAAACAAAACTTATATTCCCATACCAGTTTATGACCATAATTATAGTTAATGGAACTGACAATCCCCCATTTTGTTAGCAAGTAAACGATTTTAATCGTGTTCGTAAGAAGAATCCGTAGCTTTTTTATTGACGACCTGTAAATCTTTTATGATGGTCACGTTACAGCAATTCCCTGTAAGACTTATTTTTTGTACTTGGCTGTGAGCACACGTAGACATTTTTGTGTCTTATGATACAAGCTACTAATGAATATTTGTAAAAATTATTGTGAATATTAACTTTAATTATTACCTATCAAATTTTTTACAAAGCGTTAATAGCCCGGCCTTAGAAGTAAAGCAATAGCGGACGCGATCGGCAATTGGATGTGTGACCGCTAGTGGTAAAAATCTCTTGAGCACTTCCGTACTTCAGAGGGCACGTTAAGCCGTCGATCCCGGTTGTTATCATAAGATAACAAGTTAAGCCATGTCGGAAGGCCTTCGGGTGGCTTAAATAACTTCCGACACTTAGATTGGCCACTAACCCTTCAACCAATCCGCACTGCGCAATTACGAGGAGAGACCCGTGCTCTACATTTAATGAGCCATTAATGAGTTGACTCCATCTATATAATTTTATGACCCAACCTGGAAAAAAAAATTGTTGTAATATCAGATAAAGGTCTACTTATTATTATTTTTATTGTAAGAAGTGTCCGTTAATTACCGTTAATAATTAAAATAAACTTAGAATTATGGTGTGTGTAAAATTTATTCCATTTTTAGGCGAATTTTGTATAGAAGCGGAGCAATGTCCTTTAGGTACTATAAAAGTACATCATCATTCATTCATCACGTGTTAAGCCTTAAATAGGTAAAAACTCGTATTATTGTAATAACTGTTCTTTGCTCTTATTTATCGTACGCTTACAAAGTTGCAGCATTCTTGGCAATTTTATACGTGAAAGAATTAAACTTCTATAAATAGAATTTAACATTGCTCCTATGTCTAGTTTTATTTCCATCCATTAATTCTTGAAGAATTTGCCTTCTTATTGTCGTTTTACCATTATCATGAAATTCTTAAAAGTCTGCACAAACTGTGTTGCTTTCTGATAATAGTCAATATGTGAATAATAAAATTTCTAGTAACTTTGACCAAGTGAAAACTGTTGGCCTGAAAATAAATTTAAGGTCCCACTGCTTCGATGGAAACGCCCCGTTATTATTTTTTCTTTCTTATCTGCAGTGTACTACAATGTAACGATATTATTAATTTGATTACATTGTTAAAAAATACCTAAAATATTATTTTCAGCGTAGTAAAACTAAGGAGCGGTTTCACTAAGTAATTCACACCGTATTTCTATAAGTGACTAATATCTAAAACGGAGACAAGGAAAACAAAATCGAGCCACTATTTTTTACCAATACCTAAAACAAGTTACACTGATAAAGACCTCTAAGCTTTGGCATTTAAAACTTTATCTTTATTTACCTGTTCCCCTGGTAAATACGTTGACTTAAAGCGATTACTTAGCTGGAAAACTCGTCAATGGTGGCAAAGTTTGAACATTAATAAGGTTCTTCAGAGTCTCGATAATAATTTCCTCAATAAAAATTCTAAAGTCGTCCCACTCTTCCTAACTTTTGACTCGTAACTTCGTTGAGGGAACGTTTGCCGTCCTTTGGAGTTCACTAAATGAAACGACAACTTTTACTGCGTAATTTAATCGTCGAAGCCTGACAACGTGGATTAGCTATCTTGATCCCAAATATTTATAAAAGGTATTACGAAACTATGCTCATGTCCCTTCGTAGCATGGACGCACACACATAAGAAAATAGTGTAAAAATACCTCAAAATTCTGCCCTACCCGAACATCGAATCAGAAACATCTCGCTCGAAGCGAAACTGACTGAATACTGAACAAATTGCATCCAATCTGTTATTCATATTTTTATCTATTTAAAATTTGATTGCTCAGATTTCGCTCTAAGATTTAACGTAATTACAGATTTAATGTAAGGCTGGGGAATATAATTGTATTAATAACGAAGACAGTAGCGCGGGATGAAGTTACTTCTAAATTACCCTTCATTATAATGTATCGTTTGAGTTTAAACATACCTTATTACAGTTTATGATATTAAAGATAATTTAAATCCTATCTTCTGATACAAGTATCGCTTCGACAGCAAGACATCCAATTTCCGTCCGGATAGTACACGTAGGTACATTATATCAATCAAAGGCATCAATCAATCAATCTTAAATTCACATACATATTTTCTCTCGATTCATTTTACATACTTGTTTTGATGGGATACACTTTTTATGGGAAGCGTTATCTACTACTTTAAGATTACTAATTTAGTCTTCATCTCGCAAAGTTTATTGACACATAAACCGTTACTTCCATTGAACATGATCGAGAAAATAAGGCGTAGTCATTCGCTTAGTATGCGTGATAAAAATTCAATTTACATACCTTACAACTTACCTTCAAATAGTAACAAATTGTATAGACCGCGCGGTACAAGAAAGAGAGTTTACCAAGGTAGGCCGGTACCTATATCATTCGTAGTACTTACAACAAAAGGGATCTTGTGTATTCGCTTTAATAATGCCGAGACAGCTCCAAAGCTGTCTCACGTACAATAGAGGGCGGGGTGATCGGTCGTGACTCGCGACTCGCGACTCGCCCCTAGAGACACGCGGGGCTCATGAGTCATGCCGCTCAGGCTGCGTCGCTTCGTTGTTCCACCAGACTCATGCTTCGACCTACTTTAAGTCGTGTCTGAGAAGCAAACGGTATTCTTGACGTAGTTTAGCTTCAAGGAATTGCTCAGATCAAGCGTGGAACATAGGTATCGCTGCATCTAAGAGGTCGGGAGTAAAAACCTTGTTGTCTAGGGCAGGCTGGGTAAGAATATAACAGACTAGCGGTCCGCCTTCGCTTCGCTTCGGGCAAACGTCTCCTATTTATCTTAGCGTGATGTTATAAGTATAACCTATAGCCTTCCTCGATAAATGGGCTATCTTGCACTGAAATAAATTTTCAAATAAGACCAATGATTAGCGCATCAAGGAAATAATTTTGCTATCGATCCCGTAGCCCAGTTGATAACGATCCTGTGTGCGAAGCTAGAGAACCCGGATTCAATTCCCGGTCTATATGTTAAAGATTTTTCTGCTAATAACGGTTAGTCTGCCCTGCTAACACAGCCTGGGTTTTCTAAATTTATTTATCGCTTCGTATACATACAAATCGCTGCAAATAAGGACTATTCTTGCCACAAAATCGCCATAACAGCGAGTTAGTAGCGTACGGACTACGACCTTTCTTACTGTGAGAGGATATCTACCAAACCTCAAGAGAAAAAATAAATTATAATGATCCAATTCTGGTGCTGATCATGATCTACTTGTGGTCTATGGTATTCACTCACACAGCCAGACGGTCGTGACTTGCGATTTGAAATAACTCATGACTTATGAGTCATGGTATGACCATGATCACTTCTCCAACCGACAATTCTCAGGAATCTGCGCTCGGTTATTTATGAATTCTTATTAAAATATAAATAAAAAATAGAAGACAATATCGTGTTCTCTAAGTAGTCACAGTTCCGATAATAAGAATAAAATTATTTTATCATAATGGACTGTTGATACCTATTAATAGAGCTGTTTCCAGTGATAGCCTAATGAGCCTTAATGGTTTGAAGTAGAGCTCTTATCAAAGTCTGTCATCAAAAGCATAATATATCTAGACTTCTATTTGAATCTAAAATTCTATCTAAAATTCTTATCATAGAATCTTTGTATAAAAATAATAAATCTTTCCGAGAAAATGTCACGCAGGCCAACTAGTACCTACCTAATTTTTTTTATTTACTCCAAAAATATCCGCTTGACCAACCTGACAGCTTTATCTTCAGCTCGCCCGACAATAACAGACACCTGACATTGACAACTGAACCTATCACTTGACCTTACAATCGGAAATGGCGTTGCCAATAAATCTTGTTTCTGAAGCAACTGACAGCACACTGATATACTATCAAGATGAAGCCAGGCTCATTGTTAACCTTAAGGTGCCTTAAGCCTCCTTAACCTCTGTTAGTTCAGCGAAGCCTTACCGGAATTCACAGATGACTAAGATCTGGAAAAATGTTTATATAGTCCTAACTACGTCCCATCGAGGATATAACCAAATAGAATAGTAATAAATGACAATTTGAAATAGTACCGCACCATTAAGTAATCAAGTGAGCTTTGCGTCGGTCAATCAGAGCGCAGCGACCGACGCAGTGTTTTGGCGTAATTTGTTTTCGAACAAAACATATAACAATACATGTCTAATTGGTTATAATTATACTCGATACTATCTCCTAATCTCATCCTAGCCTAGCCAATTCTGGTCATAAATCGAACTCTATCAAACTTGAAATATTTCGCATGTTAATTAGAATCTTAACAACTGTGCTTAACAAAAACAGCAAAAAATATATTTGCATCTTTTGTATCATATTTTATTATACCTAATGCGAATAAAATGAATATTAAAATATCCGTAAGTGCGGAAAATCCTTTAAAGGGTATCTCTAAAAGGAATGAGTCAGTCTGTCAACTATAACTCGCACGATTATTCACTGTTCCGCGGAATTACCCGCTCCCAGCGGTATCTTGAAACTTCAATGATATCGACGATTTATTATAAAAATAATTCCTGTTGTTATAAAGTCAGTAGGTAGTATAATATTATTTTCTACGTGTACAATGATTGACGTTTTTAAATAAAGACGAAGATACCCCAGTAAGAATTAAATATTATTTTTGATTCTTAATTTTGTTAACAAAGACATTTTTAGAATAAAAAATCATTTATTCATTCATCTGTGATAATACCCTTATGAAAATTATTTTTTTAATCTACCACCATTTTGGAAAAGTGCTTTGTCATGGAGGAGAAGAAAAGGGGAAAGAAACTCCTTAACATATATTTTTCAGATACAACAATTTTACAAACAATTAAGGTATTGCATTAAAACAAATATTGCCTAATCTTAACGGAACCGCTTGCAGAAATGATCAACTACATGCATCTGTCGTTGATATAATCATCAACCTTATAGTAACCCTTGCCAACAAGATGTGCATATGAATGGTGGTAGGCTATAGTCATTGGGTCGTATCTTGGCAAGAGTCTGAAAGAGACAGTTATAAATGCGCAGATCATAAAGCAGAACAAAACGACTTAGACTCTTGCCAAGTTACTTGTCGATGACTATACCACTGCTTAACCTAACTTCGATATTGCAACTGACGTTCACGAGACTTCATCATACATCTTCCAAGAGTATTTCACTGACTTTGGCTTGAGAGGAAATCATTTACGATGAAAGTTAATTTTATCAATCCACGTGGCAGGGGTCGAAAACCTTCGGTGTCACAAATAAATGGTCTTCGGGAATCTTTGTCTTTGTAGAAACAAATAAAAACTCTTTTAGCAACAAATATATTTGTTTAGAGACAGAAAGTTTGTTAAAAAGTCCTTCTCAACACTAATGCTCGTTAAGAAATAGGAACTTTGCCAAAAGATACAGTTAAAAGTTTTTTTTTGTAATTTGTTGAAAAAGAAAAGTCTTTTTGGAATTTTCTAGTGTCAGGATGAACAATGGCGGAGTTTGGACAAAGGTTGTTCAGAAAAACAGCTGGAATGTAATTAACATTATAATAGTAATGTGTTTTGATTTACTGTGCTCTCTTTTATTTACAAGTATGAAAATTACTTTTACGACACAAAAAAACCGGTTATTAATTTTATACTGATGTATTTATGTCAGAAAATGACAATTTTTAGCTAGTTATTTATACTTTCGAACTACATATGTTAGCAAATGAAAAAACCAAATAAAATAATCAATAAAAATCCAAAAAAAATCTTACAAAATAATCTTAGAGAAGCAAATTTGTTTTTAAAAAATGAAATGATTGCATCAACTCCAAAATTCTTCGTTTCACCGGAGCTATCATTATCGCTTGAACTTTAAACAAATCGCCCTATACACCGCATTGAACACACGACGTGTATGTACGTATGTGCTCGTAATTATGATCCTGTAATAGTAAAGTAACACATCTCAGTTAATGTTGCGGTGTAGGGGGCGCCCCGCACCGCGGCACCCAATTTAAATACCTGCCGACAAAAAGTTTCCAAATCACCACGGATTTAGTTCGAGTTCTCATTGTGTAGGCGGCCTTCTTAGCGGTTGGTGGTCCAAGTTACAGGATACATGAGGGACTTTTTTTTCTTTATTCTTTTCTATGACAAAGCATAATTCCGAAATTTTGTTAGAATCAATCAATGCCATGTATAAGTGTATCAATGCAGCGTAATTACATGAATAAAATAATTATTTTAATTTTGAATTTATCTCTGTACCTACCTACTTTCTGAATGAAACTATTTTAACTGCACTCAAAGTAAACTTCAAATGCTATTAGTATTAGTACAGTAGCGTTATCTGTTATGTTTAACGCATCTGACTATTTTTAAATACAAGTGGTAAATACAAATAAAACGCCTACTTTGTACGAGTGTCAACGAACATTTTTATGTAATTCTCTCTGAATTACGGTTCGTTATTTACACGTTATTTAGCAATTAATTCATTCAATACATAACAAATTCCTAATTTATTAATGGTTTAACCAATTAATAAATGTTTTCAATTCACAGAGTATCCAGTGTCTGTGAAACAAGTTCCTTAGGGTTCCGTATCCAAAGGGTAAATACTCGACTCTATTACTAAAATATTATCTTCCGTAACAGATGTGTAGTTACCATACTACGTTACTAGTTACCATACAACTTGCACTTAAACATCGACGATTTGATTATTAAACCTCAAGATTACGCATCTTCATACATCGAAGTCGTCAAAAATGTCCTTATTTTCTTTTTTTAAGCGTTTTCTTTGTCTGTCGTCGGCTGAACAAAACACTAAAGCGCGGGAAACCGATCAAACCCCAAGATTAGGGGCCTATTGTTTTATTATCTGTAGGTATAGGATGCTTCACTCCTTCTTGATATAAAGTCTTTGCTGTGACTAATACATGGCTACAAATCTCTAAAGGCAGCTATTTACTTAAGCATCGATCACAAGCCAAATAATAAGAATATCTAAAAGCATCTATTTTTTAAGCGTCGACCACAAATCAAGTAAGTCATACGAACTTAGGGATGACGCACACAGCGTAAGGCGCGGCGCGGATACGACGCAAATACGACGTGTTTCATAGTACTATCTGACGTGACTGACTCAGGCGACTTAACCCGCTAGCTCTCATCACTCGTACGTTCACGTGGGAGGTTGTACGTCTACATGTGAACCGGCCAACGCATCTGCATCGCTGTGGGGCCGTTGACCCCGCGTTTGGTTTGTAACGACCATGGCGGCTCTGACGTAAGATTCGCCAACGATACCTTCCGAGTGCTGCCACGTTTCATTATTTAAAGTCATGGCTATTGTTGATGATGATCAAAGGTTATGTTAAAAGGCTGTTCTTTTCGTTTTGTTGGTTTTAGGAATTTCAGGGATCATGGAGTTTTCCTTTATGTGGAATTGTTAAAGGTTTTTATGGACAGTACTATATTATTATGGAAACCCGGAACTGTGGTAAGAGAATTCGAGTTCTATAGGTACTAATAAATTAAATTGCACTATGTGTTTGTAACATTAAAATAACAGATTTTTACTAAATGCGTATGTATCTTATGTATACACGCTATAATTATATATGCACAGTATATACTAATATGTATAAGATTTTTACTATTTTTATCTATGTATCTCTGTTTGTTATGACTAATCCCTGGAGCGGCTGGACCGATTTTGACGGAACTTTTACTAGCAGATAGCTGATATAATAAAAAAAAGTTATTACTAGAGACATTAGATACGCAGAAGTCGTTTTGCTCTGCTTTTTGTTTGTCGCATCTAACTGTCTCTTTCCGACTCTGGCCAAGTTACGTCCTACTTACTATAGGTAGTAACGTTTACAATTTACGCTAGAATAGCATACTTTTAGTTTTTTGGACTTTAACATTTTCTTTCTTTCTGGCCATGAAACACTACGCAAAAAGCTTTTATTTGTTACAAGCGTCAATCTATGTCACTGGAAATTCGCAAATTTAAATAACACTGCTACAATTTGTAGCGGAATTTCGTGACCTAATAAAGTACATTTAAAAAAACACGTATACGTTGACGTTGACGCTTGCAGTTCACAGCGAATTCACTACAAAACGTTCGAAAATTACATCAACTACAGATCACAAATTGGCGTTAATCACGTAGGTACAAATCATGGACATACCCAGTGGGTAATTCTCGCCCTCAGAATCCGTATTTCTTCCCATATGCTTAAAATTATTATGCACCCTTGCCCCCCCCCCCCCTCGACAATAAATCAACTTGAAGGGTAGAAAACATCTGATTTGCAGCATGAACTATAGTAGGGGTCACCAATTACTATCATTCGGGGTCCGTTTTTAAAAACGATTCCGTTCGTATACCAAAGGCAGCAAAGACAACCCATAATTTTCAAATTAGGTAAGTAGTTAAATTAGGTAGTTACTCATAGTATAAAATATAGTGAAAATATTTTGTCTTGTTAACACAAGATCCTCATAAAATAGGTCAGCGGTGCAGTTCCGGACCGCGGTCCGCCATTTGAAGACCCCTGAACTATAGTGTCAGTACACGGGTTGAAATTTCTCCTGTTACCAACTAACAAATTGGTTGTCTTAGTAATGAAGCCCGTAATGGAAAGGAGCGTTGGCCGCAGGCCAGGTCACCTTTTGGTAAATTACATTACGTTTTGTAATTAATCGATGCGGTTCAAAGGTGACGCACGATGCCCACGGTACAAATTAAAGATAATCGCGTGTACAAAGTCATAAATTTAAGTAATATCATATCATCATATTATTAATATGGTAAATGTAAAAGTTTGTATGTTACTTTGTATATTACTGTAGCGAGAAAAGATATTTCGCTCTAAGATTATTTCATGATAACTATTAGGTACAGTCAGTACGTAAAAGTCTTCTATCTAACAGCCTTTCGTTGTCCACTGCTGAACGTAGGCCGTAGTATGTAAAAGTACTTAATCTATACTTAATATTATAAAGCTGAAGAGTTTGTTTGTTTGTTTGATTGAACTCGCTAATCTCAGGAACTACTGGTCCGATTGGAAAAATTCTTTCAGTGTTAGATAGCCCATTTATCGAGGAAGGGTATAGGTTATATAACATCACGCTAAGATGAATAGGAGATTTTTTTCCGAAGCGAAGCAAGGGCGGGCCACTAGTGGTAATATAATTTTGTTAGAAATCAAATATAAAACGAAGTCAAATATCTGTCTGAACAACAAAGGTGCCATCAACGCCCATTCTAATTTTAATATAATTGAATGACTCTTCAACAAAATGAAGTGTTTCACGCCGCCCCCGTTTAAAAGTAATTTAATTACTCTCCAATATAATGAACCGATAATAACTGACAATTCAATAGTGAAAATTACTGTCTAAAGAATGTTTAATTAATTGTAAGATACGAACTAAGAATTATCTAAGAAATACTAACTGGTTTATGTTGTTCAAAATATAGGTATAGGTATATACATAAATAACAACCAAACCCGCCCTCCCTATGCTTCGGGAAGAATACGTCTGATTCACCGCCTTAAGGCCGCTATCCCACTGGGCGTTTTACGAGCGTCGACGTTTTCCCAACGTCTGCGCAACGTTAACATTGCGTCGACGCGACGTTAACGTTGCGTTTTTTAGCTATTCCTAAAAACGTCGCGTCGTCGCGACGTTAACGTTGCGTCGACGCGACGTTAACGTTGCGTTTTCTTAAGAACAGGTACTATCGGCCAAAAAGATTC
>DWKA01000626.1:0-15428 GCA_018249155.1 Panoquina ocola ocola
CCGCTGCCCCCCCTGACCCGACCGCTCCACCTCTACTGCGCACATCTTGAACTTCTTTCCTTCTTTCTCCTCCTTCTTTCTCTTCTCCTTTCTCTTCCTTCTTCCTCTTCCTACCTCTTACTACTCGTTCGTCTTCTTTTTTGTCTACCACTCTGATCTTTGCAGCCCTTTCTCCTCCTTCTTACAAATCGTATCCTTCCTGCTCTTTGCTTACAGTGACTTCTTTAAATATGGTATTTTTCTTTTCCTTCTTTGTTGTTACCAGTGTCAAATTTTAAGTTAGTTTTACCATTAAGGTATTTCTTCTATCGATATCACATCTGTGTAAATAGATAATATTTCAAATCTTCACTCGTTGAACTTGTACAATTATTTATTGTTAGGACTCATGCCGTTTTCTATCTAATCTCTTATGGTTTACATTTTTTAAGATTTCTTTAACGATTGTTTAGTATTAACGACGATGTGGTTTAACTATTTATTGCAGACTGAATCAGGTCACACCTCTTAACGTATCCGAAGTCTAATGCGTAGCGCTTGTTATTTGTGAATTAACTCGGTATTTCTGTAACAAATTAAATTATGAATACCTGTGTAATTGGTGTTCAACAAGGAATGTTTTGTGTCGTTATATTTTGATTATATTGCAAAGTATTGTTTAAAGTTGTTACATAAAAACTGCATATATTAAGATTAAGGTGGTACATTGAGTTAACATGCATTGGTGATAAAACTGTGAAGGGCATATTGTTTACCAGACTTTTGTTTTTAAAGTAGGTAGGCATTTTGGTTGAAAACATCATTATCCTCCTGTTAATATGTCTGAGTATTAATGTATCACCTTAAATATTATTGTAGACATTTAGAGAAGATTTTTGTAGGCACTACGGAGAGTAATACTTTTCATGAATACAACTATGTAGTTAATTGACGGTAGAGTTGTGCTTTAAATCATTTAAATAAAGAAAGGAGATAAGACACTCGCGGGACGCCAGCATAAACAGGCGGTCAGAAAGAATTAGATGCGCCGTTAACATAAACGGCATTAATATAGTTCCTAACTGCCCATTTTGAATGACAAATGTCCTTTTTACCTCAGATACTGGTAATCAGAATGCGTCGAAACTGGTATATTTAAAATAACCTCTATTTAATGTACATAATAATTTTCTCGGTAATCGCCACAATTATCAGGGAGCATTAGATTTGCATAAATGGAGTAACCGTCGTTAGAATTTAGAACCAGTCTAGATGCAGGCAGGGACTATTATTGATAGTTAGTGAGCTTGTTAGTATGTTTAGTCAAATCATGCAACCTGAATAAGAACTACTTCCTCTTAGCCTATGGAGTTAATATTCGCCATGTTGCTTTATTTCCGTTCTCCGATGTTCTGTATACGTTTTATTGTCAGTGAAAATTATACATAATTAGAATTGCACTCACACGTTGAATACAACAGCACCGATTAAAGTAAATCAAATCTAAGAATATTTCTTTTGTAAATCCGATCACTTGAAACCGATTGAGTTCTAATTACAAACTGGACACATGTGACATACGGATACGCTCGTCGACCGCAACATTCGGGACGGAGTCGAGACTACACATTGATATAAGAACCAACACTAGCGATACTCGCGACAGGTTCAACCCGTGATAAACATCTCCACATTGTTGCTTATTTGTCAAATAACAATACAATGTTAGTAACCCGCACTGTACCTACCATACTGCACTGTGTACACAACAACTATATTCGTTAGAAGTTAAATATAACACTTTTTACTGGTGACAAACCAGCGATAAAAATGTATTTACATGTGCATCTAAATGTTTATCACAAAAACGAACAATGTGGTCACAATGTGGAACAATGAGGTCATACTAATTTTAAATATCGAATCAATTTAAAACATCACTAATTTAACAAGATTATTATCTCCAAAAAAATTCAAATAATTACCTACCTTTTACATGTGTACTCCCGCTGGCCGAATTATTAGGAATGCGTATAAATTTGAGACAGTTTTCGCAGGTAAATGTTTGTTGTGCACCAAGTTAATCAAGCTAAACACACTACGCACTATCTGGAGGTTTTGGACAGTGTTTGTCTGCTTGTTGACAGACGGGCGACGTGTTGACATTGCAGCTCGCACTTCTACTGTTATAAGAAATCGTATTTACCCTTGCTCCGAGACTTTCAAGTGTTTTTTTATCAGGTTAGTTGATGTATTCTTCCAGAATAAGAGGTTTTAGGCCTTGACGTTGGCTGCATGTGAGTTAGTCTGGCCTGAACCTTAAAATGGTTGTGACGCAGAAATACCATTATTAAATTATATTTTTTTAAATACATCGTCGTAGAATAAATAAACGTAAATTCCATATGATAACATGTTGCGTACGTGCGTGATAACTGTGATACGTATCTATGATTTGTAATTAGTTCCTGGAGTAGCACGACGAGAGGCTCCTCCGAGAGTGCTACAAAACGCCCCACGAATGTTGATCACATCGATCCTATATGGCAATTACGTCCGATATGGGGGCGCTAATGAGTTGTCAGCCTGCTCCGGTTTTTACGGCGCTTTCTTCACGCTGCAAGTTACCTTGCTGGAGCTGTACTGAATATAGTGCTACCTGGTAATAGGAATGAAAACCTTGAATAGCTTACAGATGTTAATCTCGGCAGAACGCTTCGTGGTAATGTTCCAGTACTTCGTGATGTTACTGTTGAGTTGGAGGGCGCGAGGGTATCTGGCCTTGATACGGGCTACGGTGTATTTTATTGGTATTTTATCCGTGTACTGCAACAAGCGCATCACTAATAGTAGTAATAGTTTTATGTTTCGAAGTAAATTTTGTTCTTAGCATATTACTTACAAAATGACCGTGCAAAAATACTTAAATGTTAAGTTACGAATAATAAAATGTGAAATCCTACCAAACAAAAGAAAGACATTTACCACGGCAAAGAGAAACAGGCATAAAAATAATGGCTGCGCGGAGGATGAAGATGGGCGATGCGCATCCTCATAATTGTTACATACCAACGATAAAAAGGTGGCATTAAAATAGAGTAGCACCAGAGACCACTTCTTCCTCTCAAAGACCCGTCGCGAAGTGATCGACGCATAGTTATGACGATTGACCGACTGATTGGCGACATTGATTGATCGATTGGTCGCTTGAAATATTTATGACACTTTTTCTAGTATAAACGTTTAATGTATAATTCTACAGAAAATAAGTACGAGTAATAAGTACTGAGCATTACAATGTCGTGGAAGCTGTATTTCAAAAGGATTGAGCCTCTCTTATCTACCTGTCAGTGACATAACATCCGCAGAGATACATCGCGTTTGTACACGTTTAGTAATTCTGATGTCAACACTAACTGATGATGCAGTGGGCTTGGGCACTCGGCCGCGACCACGAGTTACTTTCGATACGTTTTTACGAATTATCAACCATACCATTAAGCTTGTAGCATAGATTTAGGTCAGATTTCAAATTACCATTAAGGAGGTGTGTATAAATGCTGTCTACACAAATATTTTGCTTTGCTACTTTGAATGACTAATGTGATATTCAAAGTTGATACAGACCCATGTTGAAATTAGATTAGATAAATTACTACGCTCTAGTTAACTATGTTTTTGTTGAAATAGTTGACAAATGATTTTTGCACAATTTCGACGGTAAAAGATGTGGTGGATCTGATCCAGCCACCACACATTTACCATCAGGATTAAGCTAGGACCACTTAGTATGTGACAAAATAACTCAGCGAACTGGCAATCAAGAGGGAACGCGTATCTGACGCGCTGTACCTTCCGTCGTCCAGCAGGGTGCGCCACAAGTAGAGGAGGTTGACTGAGCCTCTACCAGGCACTCCTCATATGTTACCAAAAACTTTGAAATAGAGCATTGGTATAGTGACCTAACATTCGGATACAAACTTAACTTAGTACGAGCCTCTATCGCAATGGGTGGCATACCGCCCTCAGTACAGCGAGAGTCCGCCCACTATGATAGCTCCCATTATTGCTGATTTTAATTCATCTGGAAATTACTACCGATTCATGGCACACGAGTGCACGAAGTCAATTAATGTGTACGGCGGCCTAGAGCCACCCACGGCCGTGTGTTGGACTGGCGAATATCTTAATTGCATTCGGTGCGGGGTGCGGGGTGCGGGGGAGCGAAGCCTTCTCGTTTCACGGTAACGTGTGACGATGTATCTGCCTAGATTTAATTAAGCGCTGTCGCGGCGGACCGCGGATCTACTTCGTAAATCGTATCTCATCGACTCGATGGATCGACTTTGCGAATGGGAAAAGTAAGTCTCGTGTTGATAATTTTAAATTGCCGATAAACTTTTAACATAGTTGGATTATAAACGTAATTTTGACTCTATGTTTTAACAGTACTGCGATTTGGTAGACTACAACCTAATTATTACGATTTGGATGATGAGTAATTTCAATGTAATTAAGATATAGTGTTAGTGTTAGTAAAAAATGCAAAACTCGGTTAGTGTAAAGCAGCAGTTGTTCCTATATATGACGTTCACTGCAGACACCAATCTGAACCTTTCCCATTCAACATTGACTGACGATAGTTGTCGATCACTCATTCTGCTACTGCTGAGGAACGTGATTCAACCTCGTTAGCAAATTCCACTGGTACTCATTACTCTGCATAATTATAGTGTTGTTTCACAGCAGAATAGTAACCGTGGCATTAGCTGTTCGTTCCGTGGCCTGCCAGCTGGAGCGTGTGACCGGCGATAAATAAAAGTGCAAGAGTTGGCCCAGCTCGCAGCCGGCCGGTCGTGAGCTGATTGCTGTTAATGGCTCCGCTGTTTATTGGCCCCACGTTATAATCTCTCCCGCGTTCATCCCGCAGCCGCGTGCTTTATCAGTTAATGGATTTGCAAAACAATTTTTATACCTTAATACTATTTTATTGGTCTGATTTTAACCGTTGTAGTGTTGATTTTTTTGTTTCTTGATTTTTTATATCTTTTAATAGCCTAGTATTTCGCATAGAATAGACATAAAATCAGTGTATTAAACAAACAAACAGCAATGTTAAGTTGATGCTATTAAAATTTTTGAAATAATATTTTGGTTTTGAACTTGAACCAAAACACTGTGTCATATAACTACAGTTTGGCAAGACATATCTTCAATCAAAGTAGTCGGTTCATAAATCAGAATAAACTTGACATTGGTTAAATTTACTACGTAGAAAACTTCAACAGGTCGGTTCAGGAATCCCATGTCGCCATCTGTATCTAGCGAAAGATAGCTACCTACTTAATTATTAGCAACAGCTCCTTGTTACAGTGATTGAATATCCCACTTTGTAGTCAACGATACAGAATGATAGCGTGGTCGTCGTGTTGCCACCATAAACTATTAAGCCCGCGGAGCCACACGCGAAGCGACCATCACCGCTAATGGCCGACCACTCCGGCCAGCGGACCCGATGATGGTGGTTACTGCTCAAACACTCGCAATTGAAATAATGTCGCGCGTACTTGGGGGCGAGACTGATGGTAGGTCTTAACTTCAGATGCTGATAAATGGATTTTTTGTGTGAAAATTGCAAGAAAACGAGCAGCAGTTGGACAAGATTGTAGTAGTTATCGCTGTCAGTGCGTATACAAACATTCAAACGTTGCTGCCAACAAGCGAATTATGATCGTTATTTAACAGCGAAGTGAACTTGATATCTGCGTGAATATTACAGATGTGCTCATTATAATTCACTTTAGTACTGTACATTACACGATGAGACGCATCAAGAAAAAAATAATATTAACTTAACCTTCATTAAAATAAAGCGATAGTGTTTCGCAAACAGATTCATTCATAAGTTGACAATGGAAGTGTTTGCAATACGAGCATACTACAGCAATTTTTTTGCGTTTCTTACGACACACGAGCCCAATTTATGCCGAATTCCCTTGGACGGACACAGCTGAGATGAGGACTTAACTGTTCCTACGGGGTCGTCTTATAGTGGAGATTCTGTATTTGCTATACGCCCACGGAGGTGGCATCAATGGGAAGAAATTCCTTACAAACTTAACAAGGAATTTCATCACATGTATCTAACATTTTACAATAATAAGCGAGAGGGACGAGTTGTTTGTTCAAACTATCTCAGTTTTCAACAGTTCATTGTATTTTCTGATCAAAATTGGACTATATTCAACGATTTCCATGATATCGATACCTCGTTAAGTTATATTTGACAGACCTTGCTGATGAAGTTATCTATTAAGGTCTTCGGGAAATTTTGAAAAACAATTTTACTAGACTGGTCTTCAGTCAACACTTGGAGCAGTAAGCACTCGGCAACAGACTGTGGGTCGGACGACCGTTTGCCATTTACATTTCTCTGCTTCGCTTGAGAGAGACGCGTCGCTATCAACACGTTAGCCCAGTACGCCAGTAACGTTGTGTAATCGTTAGCAAATTTGCATAACTCTTCAGTAATATTAATGAGAGTGTTACGTAATTATTTAGGTAGTTGATAAGCAGCACAATCGGCTACTGTCCTGCGAGCGCCGCGCGCCGCGCGCCGCCGGGACGTGACAGATAGCGAGACGCTAGCTATCTTCACACGACAGAGGGGCCCTGTTCCTTGCTGCTGAGACAACTACGTTATTAGATATTAACGATCACTCTTATTGAAAACAATAAACCTATTTGATGAGCTTCAACAACGTTGTAGTAATCTAAGTTAAACGTAAGATGAAAGTGATCTTTCAACTTTCAACAGTTGGCTGATTATGTACATTATTGTTGGTATAATTATAGATAATAGTGATGTTGTTATCGTTACGAAACCGTATAAATTGTCTGTCCGTTTGGTTGGTTGTGATAGTTTCAAATAGCGCTTGCATCTTCATCCGATCATTCACTAATATACGAATACTCGTATATTACACAGGGGTACGATCTAGCAATTATTAAAGGGGAGAGTTAAAGGCCCGATGGTAATTAATTGCCTAGCTATATTCGTTTACTAATAATAGTATCAGTTATTGTAAAGCCAATGATCATATTTCCACTAACTGTTGAGCGAAGGCGCGTGCCGCTCGCGGTACATAGCTCAGTGTGGACGATTCCTCGATATCTTTGCAATAAATTTTAATTTAACATAAATTGTAGGCGATTCCAGTTAGTGAGAAACAGAATGTGATGCGGGCCATGCGGCGTCGCGGCGTGCCCGCGTCCTTCACCGCCCACGTGACCCGCATGCCCATTGCCTGCATCGGGCATCGGGCATCGGGCTTCGGGCATCGGGCGTCGCGCGTCGGGCAATAGGTAGCCCTGCAGCGGGTTTATCACGTACTTAATCAAGATGCACGCCGCGGAGCGTGGTGCTTTCGTTATTGAACTTTATAAATCTAAAACATTGTGGTCAGGTGCTCGCCACATTAATTCCTGGTAGTTCGTAACTACGTAGTGTCAGTAAGGCCCGGGTAGATGTTTATGTGGCAGATAAAATGTTTGTTCTCAGAGTCTCAGATAATGGGTGGCACTAATGTAATAAATATGTTGACCGAGGGATGACGGGCAAAAACACATCCCCACTTTAAGTATTAAGTAGGAGCTACCAATAAAATTAGAGTTCTTTTTCTACTATTTTGTCGGCATGCTTCGAACGGAAATACAATAATAAAATGTATAAAATACAGATTGTAAATAAAAGTAATTTAAATACGAGTAGGTACACAACGTCTGGTTTGACAGGCTGTTCCTGTATGGTCGATGGACAGCACCTATCACGTCGCACTTTACATCAGGAACAACATTCACACGTCAGTCCCGAGACTGATTGTTTAACAGGCAATCAGGCGGCCACACCGGCCGTGACATTCATTATAGTATTATACGGTGATTGCTTGAGATTTTGTGAGCGCGGCGCGAGCGGCCGTGTTCACACCTCGACACCTCGCCAATACTTTATTTATTGTACCACGTTGAAGTATCCGCAAGCATCGCTTCGGTAAACATTCAGTATTTATCTGAGAGATTCTCAGAGGCTGTTGATTGCCGTGAGCTTTTACAGCTTTGAAGGTAAACCTTCTATACAAATGCTCATTAGCTCTGATCAATAAATCAATATCGCAATAAAACTACGAAATTTTATTTTCGCCTGTAATATCAGACATAATATTTTCCCTTGCATGTCGCCAGTGCCTACAAGTTTGATAAAAATATTCATATTAATTAATTGGTAGATATTTTTTGAGATGCTTTATCCTATGATTTTAACCCATGGTTTTAACTTATTCCGTGGTATTAACCTCCAGCCGCTTGTCAGCGGCAACAGGCTTTGCGGAACGTTTTGACAGCGGCGTGTGAAGTGTCGGGCGCGCGGCGGTGTGCGCTGCGCCAACAACCAGACCCAATATTGACCGTAACGGAATGTCCGAGACCGAAGAGGTTTGTCAGCGCCGCCGCTGCCTCCGACCGATTATTTGCCTACGGTCGGTTTCCGTTGCCTGTATTATGGACACGTAACTTGACAAGAGTCTGAAAGAGACAGATGCGCAGAACAAAAAGCAAAGCAAATCGACTTCTGCGCATGTAATGTCTCTTTCAGATTTTTGCCAAGTTACTTTTTGTTGACGATACTACATCGGTCCCTAATTGTCTACCTCTTGTTCTGGAGCAGCGGTAAGGTCCTATCGAGATTTTCCAAACTCTCCCCATTAAAATGCATGTTAAAATCCTGAGCTCTCCAGTTAAAATCCCAAGAAGTCACTGATTAGCATACCAAGATAAAAAAAGAACTAGAAGTGTCCCTCGGCTCATAAATCTAGTCATCATCGTTACGCCAGCGCCAGCGACCCGCGGACAGTGTGACACTGTTATTTTACTGTCAGTGGACGGACCCCCCCGCCTGAGCCACAGGATACTCAACCAGTAGGTGCATCTCGCCAGGTCATAATGTTATGATAAAAAATTTAGTTTTAAGTAGGCAAGGAAATATATTTTAAAGTAGGTACGGTTAAAATATTTAGGATATTTAAGGATTTTTGAAACTTAGGTATTGTTTCGGTATACTCAATATACTTATTATATTTTTCCTTTGATTCATCGTCGAACAACAGTATCCATACAATCAGCTACTCATAATGTTTTATTATGGTTTTTAACCAACTTCAAAAAAAGGACGAGGTTCGCAAATCGCTGGAATGTTTTTTCTTTTTTTACTACACATTCAACTTTAGAATCCTAATAAGTTTTTGCTTCCTTTTATTTGTTTGCACAAAATAGTATAACCATTATTTTTGCAGTATTTTCTTTGATACCACAATGTTACATACTCTGTACCGGGCGGGTTACTCTGTGGCCGAATGTTAATGCAGTGACTTGCACTTTCGCCGAACCAATAACGACAGTCGGTGGGCGAGAACTTGGCTACCTCCAGCCGTACTTGTTAGAAACAACACGCACTATCTGCATAGGAGCATGCGTGCTCTTGTTGAACAATTATGTAAAAAAATAATAGTTAAGTAAATTATAAAGTTCATTTTTAAGTCTCAAAAAGTTGAGTTATTTTATAGTGTAAGTTTGATTTTTTAGTATTTTAGGAAATTAAAAAAAAACTATATCTACATTCTTAACCATGAAGGCATTCAAAATAATCAGAAAACTGAATCAATAATTAAAATTGTAACTTCTTACGACAACAATAGGTAATTCTAAATCGGGTACGAAGATAACAGCTAAATAAAATTAAACAGCTAGATGATATTTGCGATGAGTTACCTAATATTCAACTTTTCTGGATAACTTGAGAAAGTCATTACCCTACAATATTTACACACCCAGCGTGCCTCGTTACATCGGACATTATTCTATTCTCTGCGCTCAACTGTACACATTTTAATACATCACGGAGGTACTTGAGAAGCCGTTAAATGTCAATAAAAACCCTTTTTTTCTATTGCAGGTACAGTGTCTTAAACGCCTGGAACGTGCAAGTGAAAACAAACCTAAATACAAGTGGAATTCGATGCCTAACAGCGTGAGTGACGGTGACGTGTCCAAACAGTTCAGTACTTCCCAAAGTATGAGGCACTCTTCAAAACTATTACACGAATAAATTGAAAATGTATGGAGCGCGGACCAGCAAATTACTTACAAGGTTATTACCAACTTTTTAAGCATCTTATTCTAAAGAACTTTAAGAACAAAGATTGAGAACACATCTGCGTTACAGCTTCAATTATTACCATTATGTAGGTTATTGCCACAATATGAAAAAATTGATGTACGAAATGAACGATGAAATTTCCAACTTATTTTGTTATAATTATTTTATAAGAAGTTCTTGATACAACCTATTTCTTTCTCTGTTTTTATCAACGTAATATTAACAAATAAGTAGTGTTGAGTTTGGATTTAATGTTTGCAAATAAGGTAATAATCAAACACACGTATAACGTGTTTTAAAGAATCAATACAAGCCAATTATCGACCAGAAAGATTCTGACAGTTTTAAAAGTTCCGGTTAACAAGCGGTAGCGTGGCTCAGCGTTGCATAAGCGCGTTCTCGTCAATTATCTCCGATGAGACTACGATTTGCTTTGAAGCTGCAGGAAGTACAATAAATCATTTATTAAGCTCAGGAAATAATCTTGTTACCGCGCGTGTATGCATCAGATAACGTTATAATGCTCAACTAATTGCTGGTACAATGGGGCCGGCGCGGGTCACGTGACTCACGCTACGCAGTTTCCACAGCCTCGTCTTCTGGTTAATGCTGTGAAGTAACCAGTTTCCTAAAGCTCTGCGTTACATGGCGATTGGCATTATGTAGAGCTCTACATGCGTCAACACATTTTTAGTAGTTTCATCAGCATTTTAACAGTATTTTAGACTTACAGAATGAACTGAATATTAATTTCACACAGATATGGCTAAGTTTCTGTTTCATGGTTCGGCCTATATCTATATTGGTTACGGGTATTGTGTTTGTTACACTGACACCCTTGTTCAAAGTAGGTACTCCTGATTCTAAGATAGAAGTTTTAACTTAGCTAAATTTTTTCTCTCTATTTGAGCTACATTTCTTGTTTAAAATGTCTTAAAAGTTAATTACTGAGTTTTGAAGAACGTCTCATTACTTCTATACAGATAAGTGTTCCAATAGTGTCATAATTACGACATACTGCTGCCAATACACAGTGATGCAGGGCCTAATACATATCAATGACACAAAGTGGACCAAGTGGTGATAAAAAAAAACAAACAAAAGTGTGAAACCAAATTATATCGTCGGAAACCTGTCAGTGTTCGAAGAATTGCAAGTGTATAAAGTTTGACCATCGCTGACGCCCAAAGTGCGACTCGGGCTAGTGTTGTAGCTTATAGCCGCATGCAGCGGTGACGGTGGCAGTGGATGTGGCGGTGATGCGGGGTGGCCAACCATGGTGTGAGGGGCCGCGATGAAGCGCAGCAAGTCGTACACGTGGCTGTCGGGGCTGCTGAAGATGAAGGCGGAGGACGACGAGTGGGGCGCCGCGCCCTGGGTCCGCGCCGAGCTCATGCATGACAGGTATGTCACCTTCAACTGTTAACTTAACAATGAACTTTCCCGTATATAGTTATGGCTAAGGAACTTAGCAGGAATCTGAAAGAGATAGTTAGATGCGTAGAAAAAAAGGCAGAGCAAAACGACTTCTGCGCATCTCATGTCTTTTTCACCGTCTTGCCAAGTTTCTTGCCGATTACTGTACTAATAGCTCATTATGTCACTGCTACGTCTGCGTTCTAATGTGTTAATGAACAAGACAGATATGTCTCCTGTCGACTGACAGCTCGTCATCGCTGCCACATCTGCGTCCTGACTTGTTAAAGAACAAGTTAAAAAATGATACAACGCAGGTGTGGTCAACGGTAGAGCACGCTCCGTAGCATTGTTAACGTCAGTAAAGTGTATTTATTTTCTTAATGTAGCCGAGCATTTATTCAACGTTTTAATGAAGACGTTTTAGGGTGTAACTGTTAAGTTAGATAAACGCGTATGTGACAGGAACACTATGAAGTTTAGACGATAATGTAGACTGCGTTTACCTGCGAAGTATAGCGACATTTTTGTGCTCTTTGTATTTCCGTGTCAAAAAATGTTTGCTCTCTAATCTTGTTTGTGCGTGAAAAGTTGTGTGTCCATCACAATGAACTCAGAGACCACAGATTATGTATTTAGTGGCGGTATACGTTCCGGCGGACGGTCGCCGCGACCCGCGACGCGCGACGCGCGACGCCGCGATTACTATACTGCTGTGTTGTGTGGTGTTGTTGTGCAACCCGCGCCCGCGTGGGAAAGTTACGTCAACTGTGAGAATGTCAGCGGCCGAGCGCATAATATGCTCTGTCGTTTGTTATTGTTTATCATTCATAATTGGTTGGTGTGTAATTTCATTGTGAACTTAGTGTTAACCACTACGTTCATAATAATAAGTTTATTATTTACGAAACAATATCCCTAGGTAGGTTCTCTACTGAAGTTATTCTTATTCTGTTGATTGTATATAGAATTTTCATAGTTTTGTAGTTTCTTAGTGATAAGACCCACTCAACTTAGGTATGTGACCTCCTACTAAATTATTACACTAGCAATATTTCGAGAATCACTCTTGAAGAGGTCCAGAGGTTACTCCCGACTGCACTTAAGAAAACGCTGGCTTTATGTGTTTTTCAAAGCGTTTAAGTGCTCAAATGTTTTCCACTCATTCAACTACCGATTGCGCCAGTACTGTTTAACTTGTCGACCACTTGAGTTCAGTCCAAGTCGCTGGACAATGAGCGGTCCGTATAACAGAAAAGTATTGCAAATAATGGATGTGTCTCAATGTACTCAACAATTTTATGTTGCAGCATTATTACTTTACCAATTGACTATTTCTTCACTTGTTAATAAACGATATTGTTTGTTCTATTTTTACGTTACTGTACCTACTCTACATAACATCTATCCACTTTAGTTATGATAATAAAGTTTTGGCTGCTTCGTGAATAAATAAATAGTTGTAGGTAACTTACAAAACTAGGCTGCGCTGTTAGGAAATTAACATCGTAAGGTGTGCTTTTGTAGTCGGAAAGCCGACGTCAGCCTGATCCACCGCGACCGGCGCGACCCCTGGCGGCCCGCGTTGATCATCTCAACTGTTCGTAATGAACGCGCAATCACGCCCAACGGTATTGTACAGAAAGCAAGCACCATACAAACATACTACTACTATAACGGTCGAGTATCATTAATGATAATTTATGTCCTCCAAGTGATTTTAATGTCTTCCGTTGTTAGTTATTTGTTAAATGGTGTCTAAAAGATTAGTTACTTACAGGAAATTCACTGATATTAAAAATGAGGAAATGTGCTTGTTTGTCCCTCCACGGAGCAATGAAACGTCATTATGGTATGTAACGTAAAGAATCATTGACTAAATTTACCAATTTAATAGCAGGCGTGCGAAAGCCAGGACGACTGCTAGTCTATTGCATACTTAGTATCAGTTGCCGTTGAGCTTTTACTGAATAGACGCCGATAAATTGCTATGCAAAAGAAGGCACGCCCATTAGTTCCTAATAAATTCCCATAGCGCTTACATAAAGTGTTGGCAGTGTACTCTCTGTACGATATCTTTACTCGAGTGATGACGGTGCACGTTGTCCGCCGTGACCCCTGACCGGCCGTCAACGCGCCGCGGCACCACAACCGATCATTTAATACCGGTTTAAATCTCAATGGACTCATATTTGGGACTTTGAAAATAACTATTCGGTCACGAGTATGGGTATCTAAGTTTTAGATACATGTAAAACCGTCTATGGTCTATGATAGGCTTAATTGCACTGTTGATACGAACTGTAAATTTAACTGAATACATATATAGTTTACACAACAGCCCCCATCAACGTTGATTTGGCCATTAAAATAGATGTACTGCAATGTCTGTCATACGTGGCATCTTAATCGGCGAGATATTTCTTGACGTATTCAAATCAGATGCGAATGCAACCATCATTGGCATGTCCCACTTAGCGTTAAGAGCGACATCATCGTTAGTATATCTATCTCTTTCTGTTCCAACTTATATTTTTTGATCTACTCTATATTTCATTGGCTTTTCCACGTTAACAGCCTACTATAGAACATAAGTCTCTCCTTGTAAGCGCGGAAACCTGAAGCGTACCTTGTTGTCCAGTGTCGTTAGAACATTGTTGCAGGTCGGTAGAACATTGTTTACAGCTTACTTAGTAGTTGTTAGTTGCAATAAAAATAAAGCAGTACGACACGGGCGCGGCGCGGCACGGCGCGGCACGGCACGGCACGTATCGGGTGTCGGGCGGGTCGGGTTACCGCACGCTCGGCCGCTGTCGACCGCACGCCGGCGATTGGGAATCGTCACGCTTCAATTAATGCAGTGCTTACCAACTAAAATAGGTAAAGACTGACCGTAGATTAAATTATCCTACTAATATTATTGTAAATGCGAAAATTTGTATGTTTGTTTGTTTTTTACTCCTTCACGCGAAAGCTGCCAAAACGATTTTAATGAAATTTGGTACACACATACCTAGAGCACAGTATAGGTATGACCCAGTATAGCAACTAAGCCTATTTGATAAAATGACATCTACACGAAAAAAGAACGGAAAACAATTTGGGATATACTTACCTACGTATAACTTGTAACAATGGTATAGTATTGTATAGTATCAGAGTCCACAGCGCAGCCTACTTACCGAGAGGTATCCTCATACCGAACTGACCACAAAAATTGAATTGTATTTCGTAACCGCAGAGCATCAAAGTACCTAATAAATATCCGCCGGCCACAACACACTTGCAGTAATCACTTCTTTTACAATGATTTAAAGTTCATTATTGCTTGTACGTATCTATGTGAAATGAGTATTTGGTTACAGAGAGAGATAGTTCTATTGATGTTTATTACTTA
Organism: Panoquina ocola ocola; assembly: GCA_018249155.1. NCBI lineage: Eukaryota > Metazoa > Arthropoda > Insecta > Lepidoptera > Hesperiidae > Panoquina > Panoquina ocola. Next base: position 15,003 of record DWKA01000626.1, read on the forward strand.
TTAAACGGATTTATTTAACCACAAATTATTTTAGTAGGGAGTGTCTTGTGTTTATAGTTCGGTGGTAGCTACTTAATGCATTCAACTTTCACGTGGGAAAATGACACATTAAAAAGGGTTTTAGTTTATTGTATTATAACATTCTTTTACTTGATAAACTAAACTATTAATTATATTACAAAAAAATATATATTTACTTATCAAATGTTTGCCCTAAAACTAGAAATGTTTTCCGGTAAAGAATAGATAGAGATCTTAACGCATTAGAATCAAGGTAAGTATTTTTGTCCGTCCAATAGATAAAAAATCTGTATATCTATACTAATATTATAAAGCTGAAGAGTTTGTTAGTTTGTTTGTTTGATTGAACGCGCTAATCTCAGGAACTACTGGTCCGATTTGAAAAATTCTTTCACTGTTAGATAG
>DWKA01000627.1:0-15428 GCA_018249155.1 Panoquina ocola ocola
CCTTCATTCATCCATAAAATAGCGAAAATCCGAAAATGCGACATATCACCTTCATCCACTCATGTCTTCAATTAATTTATGTTAAGTGTCATAATGTCACACTGTCACACACTTGGTACACTGTAGTGGAAAAGAGATACAGGAGATAACCGTTTCAACCATCGATAATATAACCAATAGGGCGGTATTGTTATATAAAAGAAATTACGCCAAAACACTGCGTCAGTCGCTGCACTCTGATTGGCCGACACACAGCTTACTTGGTCCCTGGTTGGTGCGGTACTGTTTTAAATTGTCATTCATCAGTGTCAAATCACTGATCAGTTATAATGATGCTCGATGGTTTCTACCAACTTGATTTATTTGGTAACCTTTTTATTGTGATTAATAATTTAAAAATAACAGAAACAAATTTAAAAAGTATGTGAACAAAAAATAAACATTTTATAATGAACGAATGTAACAAAAGTATTGCCAACATTTTTAACCCAATAACTTAAAATCGTTGAAAGTAGTACCTATAGACTTAGAATTACGAGCTAGTAGTGTTCCCCTTCCCTTGCATCGCGCAGTTTAACAGCGAGCGCAGCCAGGCCGAAGGGCCACGCGGGGCGGTGACCCTGCGCGAGGCCTCCGAGGCCCGTGTGGCCCGCAAGGCCTCCGTGGCCCGCCGCGTGCGCGCGCAGCTCGCCCGGCGTGGGGAACGAGCGCGGGCACCATGAACACTTGTGTGGTTTGTTCTGGAAATAAAAGGAAAGTATTGGTATTGCTATGAGATTTTTAAGATGAGGATAAATTAATGTTGGTATTGCTATGGGGTTGAGATGAGGATTTTATGGAAGCTTTAGTTTTAGAAGTTTAGTGTTAGAAGGGGGACTCTTGTTCCCCGAGTTCACGCCCGGGCAAAAAGGTTACCCTTGAGGCCCGCATTCCCCTCGCCAGGATTCCTTTAGAATAACGCGGAGGCGATGCAAGACACGGTTGTTGTTGGTTTAGTTTTTAGTTAGGTCTAGTTGAATAACACGTTCTACTACTCTACTACTGTTATGACGTTCAACTAATTGAACAAATAGTTGAACGTTATAAAGATTAGGTCCTCTTACGTGACTAACTTATCTCCTGTTTTCAATACCAATACCTACTATAAGGTCTCACTATGCTCGCGCACTTTTTAATATAAGCCGTGACTCGTGGATATCAGTAACACTAAAAGTATCTTCGATGCGTAGGATTCTCAAAAAAGTTATGTTTGACTTTAGTTAGGGGGATTGTACTCTGGTAGTACGGCATGAAAACTGATGGTTAATTTAAAATAATTGTTACTGTTACACCGAGTTTCAACAGGAGAGATTGTACGCCATAGTTTCGACCATTGTTCGCCAGAGAGCCTATCTTGAAGTCCCTTACAATTTAAAGTTATTGTATACATAAATAAAGTGAAATTAATCGTAACTTTTAACTTTAAATAACTCTAGGGGAACATTGTACCTTGGTATGTGTCATTCGATGGTAGTAGAGGTTGGAGCTCGCCGTAAAACATTTGCCGCACTCGGGGCACTTGTGGGGCTTCTCTCCTGTCAACAGACAATTTTCAATGCAGTTTTTGGCAATAAGAATTTAATTCTTGGTGAAAGGGTCAAAATAAAAGTTCAGTATAAATAATATTAGTGATAAAAGCTTACTCAAAATCAAAATAATTTATTCATTTTGGTGCCCCAGGCACGCCTATGCACGTAAATTTTTTAGTCTACTACCATTTCGAGAAGGTGCTTTGTCATGGAGGAGAAGAAATGGCGAAAGAACTATCTAATAAAATTAGGTACATCACTATAACGTTGAGATTCCAGATAATAATGTAAAGTAGAATATTTTCTATTTTTTTTGTGGGACAAGTACGTAGGTATACCTATAGGTATTATATATTACACAAGCTAAGCCTTCTAAATTTCTACATCTTAGTCATAGGTTTTAGTAGGATACGAACTAAACTTAGCTGAAATATTCGACATTTACTTTGATTATGTACGGCTCTCTGAACAAAATATATTTGATATCTATATGAACGTATCCGAAGGAAGAGGTGTTCTTCCATGGAATCCGTAGGTAGGTATGTCTTCCGAAAGCACCTACTTTTTCTATAAAAGTGAGGTTTTACTATGCATTTGTCTCCCTTGGACGTAGAAATAACCAACGTGTCATCTCTGAACTAAAAAATAACTAATTTGTCAATAAGCCTGATTTGCTCATCATCCCCTCCCTGGATGAGAAGTGAGGTACGTCCATGGATATCTGCGACTAGTTTTTGCTCGCGGCTTTGCTTTCGTATAGATTATTTATTGTCCAATTTTCAATTTCGGTTCGATCAGTCAAAAACGAAGTTTTATACAAATATACTTAGGGATGGAACTAATCAAAAAACCTTTTAGCGTACATCACTGTGGCTATCTGAATGCCAGATTTCAGCCCGATCGGTCCAGTAGTTTGGGCTGAGTGTTGATAGATCAGCCACTAGGTAAGTCAGTCACTTGCGTTTTATATATTTAGAAAAGAGAAGATAAAGGATCATCTTTACAACCCATAATCGTACCACTGCTGGGCTCGGGTCTCCTCTCACAATGTGTGTACAGGCCATAGTCCACTACGCTGGTCAAGTGCGGATTGGCCGACTTCACACACCTTTGAAAACATTTTGGAGAACTCTCAGGTTTGCAGGTTTCCTCACGATGTTTTCCTTCACCGAACTAATAATAATTAACTGGTAATACGCACATAACTTTATAGAAAATTATTGGTGCGTGCAGATAAAAGATTAGCATCACTAACCGGTGTGTATCCGGCGGTGCGTGTTGAGCGAGCTGGAGGTGCTGAAGCCCTTGCCGCACACGCTGCACACGTGCGGCTTCTCGCCTGCCGACAGAGTCCAATACATCTTCACACTTTATCATCATCATCATCATTATTATCCATATCTGTCCCATTGCTGGGCTTTGGGCTCCAATCACTATGTGAGGGGTACAGGGTACAGTCCACCACGGTGGACAAGTGCGGATTGGCTGAATTTACACACCTTTGAGAACATTACTAAGCACTAATTAGGCACAATTTATAATATACACATCGTAATATACTTAGCACTAGTGAAGATATAAACGAGAAACACCAGCGCGCGATGGTTTACAAATCGCGGTGTACTATGTGTACCCATATCTCCAATGTAAAGTCATATCAAACTGAGCCCAGTGCTATCTTGGAGAAATCATGTCTCTAGTGTAGCAGTTAGTTAATACCCAACTTAGGTGGTGCTGTAGGACGACAGCTCAGCAATTTTAGAATAAGAGGGCGTTATTTCCAACTACGAGTCACAGTGGTAGCTGGTCTCCTTTTGAAATTTGCAAAGGCTGAAGGAGATGATTTAATTAGATTAGAGGCCACATTCTTTCTTATCTCGAATTGACATTTAAATATATCCATAGTTAAAGGTCTCTTTTTACAACAAAAAAGGCTAAGGGAAGAAGAAGTCTATCGTATTCTATAGTCCCTTTCTGAAGTGTTTAAGCTGCTATCATTTATCTACCGTCTGCGTGATTACGGAGGCGATACTCACCAGTATGCGTTCTCATATGCCTCTTAAGCAGCGAAGGCCTGTCAAAAGTCTTCAGGCACACATGACACGGTAGCACGTTCTTTACACTGGCAGCCCGTTGTGGTAGCAACACGTCCTTGCCACCGACCAGATTCGTTCTTTCGTACAACTTCACTAGGTGATCGTTTAAGCCCGCCAGGAATTTAAGGTCCATTACGTTCATTAATTTGCTAGTGCTGCTCTTTGTCGATAAGTCTAAGGGCTCCGTTTGGGTTTCCATGATGGCACACGTTTTGAAAGATTTATTTTAGCGGAAACATTATCAAGGTTTTGTTGCAGAATTATGTAATTTTAAATTGGAATATAGTTGATTATGCAGTCTTTCTGGTCGAATTATTTGGGTACCTATCTAAAATGTATAACTTCACAGTTTTTAAAATTGAATTAGGAAGACATTTTTTAACAAATTTCCATGGATTACTGACGTAGATTTTCACGATTTCGTCCTTAAATAGCCTAAGGGTTGACACGTACAAATGACGATGTTATATCGAGCAGTACTGAATTGTGTAACGGGGGTGTATCGGAATCGTTCAGCATTGTGGTGCCGGCAACAATGAGTATTGTCGAGCGCCGGCCACTAATCGACGTGATTTGACAATTTTTTTATGGTTCACGTGGAATTTAGAAGGAAATTTTCTTCTACGTAATAATATTCCGAGCGTAGATGTGGCATCTTTTTAAATTTTCAAATCGTTTACATGAAACTTCTATAGACATGTAATTGCTTTGTATGATACTTTTGTATATCGAGGAAAAGAATGTGTATCTACTAGACTACACTAGATAAAGAGCTACATGAGTATTTACCTACTACCTACTATAAAACCGATTTTTTATTCTGAAAGCACTATCCTAAGTCAATAAGTTAAACTTAAAGTTCACTGAACCACGCGCTCCACAGCTGCTCAGCTCAACTATTGATCTTCATTCATCCTCTGCAGGTTCTCAGCTCTGCAGGAACATTTATTTTAAGAAAGTAGGAGACAGATGGTCGTTCCTAATATTCTATCGGATATCTTAAAGTCAGTTGCCAAGCAACTGTTAAAGAACTTATTATAAGGTCTAATTTCTACGATAAAATAATTAAACCGCTTTTCTGCCCAAACTTATTCCCATAAAATATAAAAGATACGGCAATGACCTTTGTTGTAGAGCAATAATGATTTTCATCATACACTTTCGAAGTGTTAACGCATTTTTTCTAAGGGGGTAGTTACGAATGATTAAAACGCGTTAAAAGTTTACCCTCCACAACCTAATTCATCGCTCCATGTTCTGTATCTATTGACGCAAACGTAATCGCTTATAGAGCTGACGCGGCGATAAACTGTTTGGATTCCCATTGTGGCGCCGCAGAATGCCGGTATTTATCCGATATTTGCGTACATTATACCGTTTATACCACACTTAATGCGCTGCCGCATTACGTGCACAATGAATTTGACAAATATACGATTGCTTCCCATCATGGTAATCTGCTTAATTCGTATTTACCTATCTGAAACACATTTGATTACCTTATTCATTACTTTAATTGATAAATTACTTAATAGATGACAACATAATTATGAGATGCAGTGGTACCGGACAGCAATTGAAAGGGTCCTAGGTTCAATTTCAAGGGAGGAAGAAATCTGAAAAACGAGTTTAAAATTTTCAGTCTGAGTGTGTAGCGGTTATTATTTTATTGAATTGTTTCTTTCTTTAATGGTGGTAGCTTCATGAAGTATTTTGGAAGATACTTCGCCACACGAAGTTTATAAAATTAAGTAACTGTCGATGCGCGGTTACAGGCCATAGCTATTAGTTAAGTACATAAAATATGTAACTTCCGATCACTAGCATAGCATAGACTATAGAGATAGATAGCATAGACGAACGGTTTCATTTAGGCTAATGAGTAAAACCAACATTCACCACGAGTGGCGCGGAAGGAAGTGATTTGCGGTTCCATTGTGGCCGCCCCGTACAATCCCATACAGCCCTGCGCCACAACCGCCATTACAGTAATAAGCCCGATGTAGGACAAGCTTTGTGCCGCATCATCATAAATTATGTCATCGCTTCGTATCGATATAACATCATTCTGGCAGTATCCATGCTATAGCATTATAACTACTACATCAATCTTTATCCAGTAACTTAAGAACGAAAATAATGTTGGTAGTTTCTTTCCGCTTCTTCCCCGGGAGCGCTCACGGTATGGATTTGTAGAGATGATGGCATGATTGACTTTTGAAAAGTGTTTGTGAAAACTAATTTCGAATAAAATCTATTGTAATTTTAATTTCCTAGTTCGCCCATGTTTTGCTATAGGTACGAAATATATTAGAATGTTGATACAAATGTGAGTTTTTATACTCAGGTAGGCACTTACTCATTCTTGTAAAAGAAATGGAAAAGTTTTGTATCCAATCAGATTTTTGTTGGGTTGTAGCGTGGTGGTAGAGACATCCTCCAGTGTAGTAATAGAAACTCGAAGTAAGTACCGGTAAACTCCAACACAAAAATTCTTCAAACTCGAAACTGGAACTCTGCGTCTTATTCAAATGCTGTGCAAATCGGATTTCCCGACTTGTTAAGAGCGCTTTGTTTAACTTTGCTGCCGCCCCTCGCTCTATTCTTATTTTTTTTATATCGTTAAAAGCTAAAAATAAAAGTTTCTTCAGTATCTCACCCACCTGGAGGTAGTTCCTTTAGAATGTAAAATACGAAGACAAATAAACAAATAGGTGAACAGAATGACAACGTTTTATTGTGTTTCTCAAATGATAATACTCATTAAACCTTTCAATCACTATGCTATACCTACCTACAGATTAAATGAAAGTACAGTAGGTGGGTATGTCAATGATTTAGCCATCTCAATATATACCTAAGTCAAAGATAGTTTGGAAACTGCAAATTCTTAAAACAATGTTTAAAAAGTGTTTCAGAATTACTACAGTTCTAGACAAGGGTTCAAATTACTTTTTTCCAAACGTATGTACCTATTAGCAATCAAATCAGTCGAATTAAAAAAGATCAACAAGACAAACTGACATGAGAGTGCTATGTGTTTAATGCCAAACGCCACATTATCGCGGGAGTAGGTACCCAGTAACCGCCAGTGCTTCTCAACTAAACACTTTTCGGGCCGCATTTGCGACTTCCCTTCATTTCGAGGATACCTTGCTTTTACAATTTATTAAAAATACACCGAGTGCGTTTGTTATTTGTTTAACTCGGTAGGTGGCGGTAGTGCGGCGCAGGCAACAAACAGAGATACAGTCAATAAACCTGCAGCGCGATACAAACGAATCTCGCGATGTTTGTGGAGCGGCGATCGATGTGCGCCTGTTGCATAAATGCATTAGTCTGAAGATAGGCGCCTCGCTCGCGCCGCGTCCAAGCGATCGGACACAGCGGGTAGGCTACAAACAAACTAAACTCACGTATAGTTATCGGAAGAAACTTGGAAAGATATAGCTTTTCAGACGTTATGAATGGGTTTTTAGAAAAAACGACTACTGAGCATCTAATTGTCGCTTTCTACGTCTTTCCAAGTTGCTTGCCCATGACTATACACTACAATACTATGCATGATGACGTCTGATGTCGTGTGGCTGTGAAACACACTTATCTTGTGCAACGTTGTCGTACGAGTAAGTTTATAACTACTCGATGGGCGTGACGTAAATTATGTATTTGTATGGGAAAATTTGGTTTTCCCTTAACTGCCGCTAGGTGGTTCTGCTTGAATGCCATAAAAAAATTGTTTACGTTACTTCTATCGAGTATTTAGAAAAAAATGTATTTAGACCGCAGTTGAGGAAAGTAGTATTACGACAAGAACTCAGTAAGCATATTTGAGGTTATTCCTTGAGCAAAACATGGTAATGGTAACAAAATGTTCTTCCCATTAACTTGTAGTACCTACAACATCTTATAGACATCCTTCGATAGTTTATTATTACTCGTATTATGTAAGTATGCGTACTCGAACGCAATCTAATCATTGTTAAGATGCTGTGAAAATGTTCTCATCTCTTAAGTTAAATAAAAAATATTTAATCAGGCAATACGCCATGAGCTCGTGACTCGCGCCGCATCCTCCGCCCTAAATTTATTCTTAATAAAGCGCGGAAAGGCCGGCCGGATGTATTTTTTGATATCTCTCACTTTGAGATGAAACGAAACGGATCCTCTGTTCTCGGGGGATTACGCAGCTCTCAATAAAAGGTCATTTCTGGATCAATTTGTGGCGATATTGCTTCGGACGCACTTGTGAAGAGCCTTCTGCTTTAGCGGCAATAAATGGTCCTTCTCTTTTTTATTAGGCCGACGTGTGCTGTTTTCAACTTCGAGAACGGTTTTGTGGAGTCAAGGGGATATTTGGTTGGATATATTTTCTCGCAAAAAAATCTATCTATGACGGGATTGGAAGCATACGATTCAAGGAAGGAGTTAATGATAGGTCTATATTCTATAAGGATTTTTTTATAAGCACAAATGACGCCATTTGCCTTAGTTGGTGATATTAGCGATTATGACTTTATAAAAAGTACCCGCTTTGATTCCCAGCTGGGGTAAACTTTTATGGCATAGCCAAGTAGTTACTTCACGGATCTTTGCTGTGTGTGACTTCGAACCCTAGAAGCGTGTGTTTTTAATTTTATTTTATGACTAATTTACAAAACACTTCAAAGATAATGCACAGCTGATATTTAGAAAGCAATTTGGTAAGGGTAATAAGGAAGGGTACCTATTACCTAAGCATTTTTATCAGGGTCCAACGGCATCTATGATATTTATTAGTTCTTTAAATAAAATTCACAATAGATACATACGGCCATGTTGACCGCCAAGTTTGTATCATACGGAATGTAGCGCTGCCCAGTGCCGGCGCACACAATGACTTACCGTATTGCAGTTTTCCTTTGTTTTTTCAACTACCGTGAGAGTGCGCATTGGATATGATAATTTCAATAAAAAGTTATTCGCTGTTGGTTTTACTTTTGAAGTGCTATTGGACCTATTATATGATAATGATCCTAACAAGAATGTACTTCAAAAACCTTTATTCCCTGTTTTATTGAGAGGTTGCCCGTGTATTTTATCAAAGGCAAGTTTTTGTTCAGAGCCTAATGTCTTTGTGTGCAGGTTTCCTCACGATTTTTTCCCGTCACATGATAATTAACTTGTAATTAGCACATCACTTTTTGAAAATTATAGATGAGTGCAGATTTTTAACTCAGGTCCCCGCGTTTGGGTGACCAACGTCCGAATCTCTGGTCTATCCCTGCCTACAGGTAATATACCTATGTATTATGCTCCATACGGTATTAAGTTAATATCTACTATTACTCTACTTTGCAACAATCTGCGTTTAAATGTATGTATGATGGTATACACCTTAAGACATACTTGGTTACCTTCCGCACGTAAAGGGTAATTTCTCTATAAGTAGTACCTAGTAATAAATCAAGTATCTACCAACATACATTGCGTCTAACCATCTTACGATTCAACTTACCCTGATATTGCTCCGTTTCGGGGTGAAACACGTTAATGAATAAAATAAGTTAAGAAATGAAGTGGGTATAACTCTTAGAACATAACGGGAATACCTTGAGGTTAAAGAGGTTTCCTTACGAAGTTTACCAGTGAAGCGTAAAGTAGCTTACACGTTAAGCATCATCCCAGACCATTCGAGTGAGATGTGATATTCAAACCACTATCCATTAGTGCTCTCATACCGCTCATCAAAGTTAGCCATTCCTTTTTATAACATTTAAAATTAAAATTTGCATTCCAAGTTTAAAACTAGTTTCGTTCTCAGTAATGATTCTGTGGAAATCTGGGAAAATCCTAGCGCAGACTTAAATTAAAGTGAAGAGGAAAGCTCTTAAAATATGGACGTTGGAGCTTCGAGTTGCCGAGCAGTTGGGAGCAATAAAGTGGCATAAAAGCTTTTCAGATAAGATGGGTGGGCGTGGCCTGCGTTGGGCGGGGCGCGCTGGGCGGGGCGGGGAAAGTATGTCACGCTTCGGCGAGCTTTCATTATGTAACGCTCGATACTAATGTTATATATTATCTCAGCGTTTCGGTTTATTTTTCAGGTTGTGTTATTTTGTTGCTTTGTGAAAATCTTTTCTCTTATTTATTTGTTTGTAATACTACATTTATAGGCACAGATATACGTACGAAACGACCCTATCCAAGCCTTTCTTAAGCGAAGGCGGCTGCTAGAAGTCCATAACAGTAAAACAAAGTAAGAACCCCACAGTAGGTGACCCTGTATAATGGGTGCTACGGACAAAACACACCCAGATCGATATCAGTTTAAACTCCTCATTAAAATGTCTCTGGCCCAGGACTTGGTATCCTTTGAAGGGCAACCTGGTATAGTGACCAGACTCCCAAAAGTGTAGTTCTTTCAGAAGTGTGTACTGTTTCTATTAATGTACGCGGTAACTTTAAAAGTTGACTCCTATAAAAAAATTAGGTGAATTCTAATAATGCAGGGATTACTCGATAGGATGTAGGTATGTTCATTCTAAGTTACTAATATTACTAAATTCTAATTGAAACGAATACACTAAACGATTTGAAGACGACTTGTACTAGGGTCGCAGGTCAAATGATTAAGGCCAATTAAGTCCAATCACATGTTCTAGTTGTTAATATTCTTGATACTTTATTTTGAACAACGGACGACACAATTAACGACAGGATTGTCAGGAGTAAACAACAATTCATAATTTAGTTGAGTGACAAATGTCATACAGATTTATGCACTTTGCCACCTAATAAATAATTTATTAATTTTATTACACTGCTGTGCTCAGGAGTTAGGAGGAAACGGTGACGTTTCTTTCCTTCTTCTTCTTCTTTCTTCTAACAAAGCAGCTTTCCGAAGCGGTGGTAGAAGCGTAAAATGAGGTTCACATGAGTATGGTGTTTAAAAATATCTAAATAACTGTGATTAAATTATTTTGAACTTAAATTATTTGTCGTTGTATTAATTTTCTTGAAATATATTATATCTGGTTTATCACAAACATTTCATTTACGATTAGGTAGGAATATGGTGGTTTGGGTAATATTATTCGTATGTGACTTCATACAAATCAGACTTCATACAAAAAAGCGAGCATAGTACCTACTCAAGTATGTATCAGGAAATCCAGGATGTAATAAAACACAGAATTTCACAAAAACAGACTGAGTTACTCGTTTATTGTTAATTATTCACTATATAATAAAAGGGTTTTTGGTTTTCCTTAGTTACCGCGATACTTCTACCCGTCTGCCAAACTCAACAGATTTCCATTTTTATTTTTATTAATCCTACATTAGAACAATCATGTTTTAGTTTGCACAGACTTGTAGAAAGGTATTATTTCTTATGCTATACCTACCTACTTTAATTGGGATTAAGCCATACTCTCACCGAGTAAGGTAGAAAGTATTTTTAATATAATTATTATTAAGATTGCTATGCATTTCACGTCTCCACTCGAAGGGTAAACAAGTGGTATTTTATTTATCAAAGTGTTTTTCTCCAAGTTTAATATTTCATTGTATATGTACTGTCGAGGCAGTAAGTCCCCCGCCGCGTAATTCTTTCAATTTCATCATGTATATTTAAATGAGGTTTGTATTACAGTCTGTAGCGCCGCTTTAATATGTACGGGGACATTCTTATTATCTTGTTGACGGTGTGTTTCCACTGCCTCACGGTAATCGCGACATTTAAGCCGGCGGACTCCAACGATTCATTCAAACGATAGTATTCTTGTGAATACGTAAACTTTTATCGTGCTTAATTAATGTGGTAGAATGGTCCAAAAAAGTATGGTTCAAAAATATTTTCTACAAGCGCCGTCGGGTATTTTTAAATTTGTCACATATATTATTATTATTTATTTATTTTATTTATACATTTATCGAGACAGGTTGCAGCATGTCAAGACAAGTTCAAGCAAAGGAACTGGCTAGCCAGCGCAAGGGGAATCTTACATACCTACCTAGTAATCTTTACATAGATATTTGGTTCAGTGGGATCAATTCTCCACAATTTTTCTTTTTATGTAAAGTGTAGTATATTTTTAAGTTGTAATCTGACCCCGGTTTGGCCAGCTTAAGGTGTTCTGGGATCTCCTTTATTCATTGCAAGAAACGCTGGTCTGTCATTTAACAAATTCCTTAAACGCGAAATCTATATTGTTCATTGTATTTGTGAAATATTGTTAATATTATCTGTGCATCTTACTTACCTTACTTTCTTTCGTTACTATGACTGTCCAAAGGATATCAAGTGTCAAGAGTTTGTGCGGTAGTGTCGTGGTGTCGTGTCGTGCGAACAGCGCGAGGCAGCGGCGCGGCACATTTTTGCAATTGGAGCGACGGCAGCGACACCGCGACGTGTCGGGAAAATCCTCTTTTGATTTATTTTTTAATTCTCCATCTCATTTCAATTTATGAACAACGTCTTCGGCATTTGTACCTGTCGCAACTTGTCTCTATGCTAATGTTCTGTTTGCATTAAGCACTTCTCTTTAGATGTTTCGGTGTAATGTGCACGGAATCAGAAACGTTGGGTATCTCCGAGATGTTCTTAAATACAATTATTCATTTATTCACGTTATATTAATATTTTAACTAGTTATGATTTCATATGTAAGAAAATTAAAAATAAATTATTCTAGAATACCAAGGATACATAATAATTACGTACTTACGATGAATATGTATTTAAGTTATCTTTTTGCTACGCTGTAGGCCTTTTCGTAGGCTTCGTAGCACGTGAACCGTGTCTCTGTGACCTTTAGATAACTAATTATTACAATTTAATAGCGATGTTTTAAATTATATGAACCTGCGTATATTTTTTAAGTAAAGAACGTTACTTACAACTGTTTAATTTATAGTGATGTTAGAACACATAGAACGACAGGCTACAAATTACAGATGACGGATAGACACAGATTATGTACGTTAACAACATAGGTAAGTAGGTAATTTAAAGAAAATAAATGTCGCATGATCTCAAAAGTAAAACCTACAAAATGACAATAGTTATGTACATAGAAAACTTCTCTGTTTTATATGGTTATGTATGTATAACCAACTATAATGTCAGTAGTGAGTGCCTACTCGTAAGTAGGTGGTCTATTCTTGTGTTTGTATATCAATATTTGAAAAAAAAAATATTATTATCATAATTACAACCCATATTTGTCACACTGCTGGGCTCGGGTCTCCTCTCAATCTGAGGGGTACAGGCCATAGCCTACCACGCTGGCCCAGTGCGGATTGGTGAACTTCATACACCTTTGAGAACATTATGAACTCACTGGTGTGCAAGTTTTCTCGCGATGTTTGCTTTCATCGAAGCAAGTGACAATTAACTTGTAGGTAATACGAACATAACAAGGAAAATTAGAGGTGCGTGCAGGATTTTAACTCAGGTCCTCGTGTTCGAGAGACCAATGTTCAAGCCACTAGGTTTAATGGATATTATCCGTTTTTTGACAAACTACTGGATAATAACTAATATAACATATAACCTTCTCTAGAAATACTAACATCCAATGTCCATGCGGAAAGAGAATGATGGCACTGAAAACTAGTTTACCTGCTGTATTCCATAAAAAAGTGAGTAAAGGGCAAATATAATATTTAAACTATGGTAAGGTAAGACTAGATGGTCGGGCCGGCTAGAGAGTTATTTTCATAAAACGGCGCAGTAAAAAGCCCATCTTAAAACAATATTAAAGGGACGGTGGCAAGATGGCGACAACGCGGCAAGTAACAGATGATCCTCATTTGAATACCCGGGGGAGCGCACCACCCAATAGCTTTTACGAGCCTTCAAATAGTTAAAAATAACAGTTGTTAAATGTTAAATTGTGTTGAAGATCGATTAGAGCGACATCCATTGACTTGGTGGATATTAGTCATAAAAATCAGAGACGGTATAGAATGATAATGTACTCAGTTTTGTATCGGAATCTCGCGCGTCATCTTGCACACAATTTCAAAACCTCGTATAATTGCCACACGAATATTACAACTTCGAAATTAGTCAAAAAATGTTTACATATACACAAGTGCCATTCATATGTACCAAGTAATATTCATTTGACCGGCGCGCTGTTGTTGGTCACATTATCATTCTATAGCTTCTCTTATTTCTATGGTATTAGTTATGTATTGATTATGAGTAGATATGGTATGTTTTATATCTAGAGGATTAATAAAATGAACGGGATAAGGTGGTCGTGTGGCAAGTTGCCACACAGGAGGCAAAAACTTAAAGGTTAATTGAAAAAAATGAAATTCTAGATCTTGTCTGGTTGTGTGTTCATGTCTTTGCATGTGGTATGTGGAACTTAACATGGTAGAGTAGATTAAATGACATTTAAAACATTTCAAAATGAAGTAGGCTTTCCTAGTGTAAAATAATGACTTAAAACAGTGTACGAGTTAAACAAATGGAGTGATTAGAAGGTGATCAAATAAAAATCAAACAATAAAGAGCATGCATTTAATCAAAAAAAGTAATAAAATTAAAAACAGAGAGAATAAAGTCTACAAAACATAACCTTGTCGATTGGCTGTAACACTAAACACTAAGAAACTTACATACGTTGAGTTCGCTCATACCATCTGAACTTACTGACTGTTGAACAAAAACAAAAACTTATTTATCGCTACGTTATAAAACTGAAGAGGTGTCTATGAATCTTAACTTATTATCGCTAACTCTTTTCGCCAAACTCCCAAACATAATAATACAGTAACGGAAACGTACGCCCTACGCTTAGACTTGTCTCGCACTGGTCGATGGTCAACGAGTGCCACTTGTCGCCAGCTCGTCCCCATTTATGTCAGTCATGAGTAACTACAATTTCACAGGATCTTAATCTGGAAAAAAACAATTCCAATTAGTCTATATTTTAATGTAACTACGTAAATTTTCAGTCATATGGTTTTAAAAGTTTTCAATAACATTGTCATCTAAATTAGTTAATGATCATTATTAAAGAATGTTAATCAATACAACCTAACTAGGATACCATAATATAGTAGGATAGCATAAATAGGATAACAAGCACATAAGGGAGGACGCACACAGCGTAAGGCGTGGCGCGGATACGGCGCAGATACGACGTGTTTCATACTATCTGTAACACATGAGTCAGACGGGACTGACGTCATTGACTCATGTCAGATAGTATAAAACACGTCGTATCTGCGCCGTAGCCGCGCCACGCCTTACGCTGCGTGCGTCCTCCCTTAGGTAGTTTCATTGAGAACAATAAAACCTATGACAAAAAGAATGATGTAAGTAAAGTGAACTCATCTAATTGCGTCATTTTTAGGTCGGTTATACGTTACACGGTTGTTATCAGATTAATAATGTCAAAATGGAATGATTTTTCCATGAAAACGACCTATTACAGGGTATGGGTCTTTCATAACTGAGGAGGCCTAGAGCACACTCCACCACGCTGTTCCGGTGCAGATTGGTGGTGGGGTTATAGTGGCCAACACGTGGTACGATATATAAGTAAGATGAATGTGGTATTGACATACTACATCAGTACTTGGCCTAGTAATAATGTGGTACTCACAGATTATATAAGCAGTGTTTTGCCTAGCTAGCCTAGTGGTTTTAACGTTGGTCTCTCGAACGGGAGATCGTGTGTTCAAATCCTGCATGCACCACTAATTTTCTATAAGTTATGTGCGTATTACTAGTAAATTATCACTTGCTTTGGTGAAGGAAAAC
>DWKA01000628.1:0-15412 GCA_018249155.1 Panoquina ocola ocola
TCACATGACATCTACATGCGACCGCTGGTTGGCTGATTTGCATGGCCGTGAATTGGCTGGCTGGAATTAAGAGTTAGTAGGTATTTCTCAATCTTTCAATCATAACGCAAACACAGACGACCACTATTTTTGCTCCACACATTCATGAAATAACTTTACATTATTAAATACTGACACTTAGGTACTACGGAAAATATTAGGAAGTTTATAGATAGGTACATAAAGTAGATTGAGTTACTTAGGTATAGATGTTGTCTATTTTATTGTACATATTGTTATTTATGGTTATCAGATTTTATCATCTTCACATGCTGGGTTTTATTAAATTTTAAATTAAATATATAAAACGGAGAACAAATTAATGAGTATGACTTAAATAGGTGGCTACCACGGTTGCCAGTCCGAACAATAATAAAAACTTGTCTAGAATCCAGATATTTATTATACATATAAAGCGGATAATTTGCAATAAAAGATTTCATACCATGGGATGGTAATGAAAATAATCAATGTGTGGTTAGATTAATTTTATAAACACGTTAAGTTTGATCCATTTTGATCCCCGTCGATATTGTATTTTATTAGATCTTCGAGATAATAAAAGTGGGATCATAGAAACCCAGCATGTAACAATCTCACAATGGACGTACAGAAATACATCTAATACGTATACATAAATATATATTTACAAAAAGCATCTAGAAGCAAGTACTTGAGCGCATTAACAAAAATATGAAGTACATTTTTTAAAAGAAATTACAAAAAATGCATTTCACGTAGTAAGTAGTTTTAGTCAACAGTAAATATAATCAGTCATCTTAAATAACTAAGGTCAAAATAATTTATTGCATGCACTAAAATAATACAGGAACGATTGTTTTTGTAAAAGGCCGTAAACAGCTCAATAAAATCTTGCAATAAAAAGTAGATATTAGCTTAAAATTAAAAAGGAACATTTTTAAGGCCCTGAAATGTCATACCTATTATAGCATACTGGAAGATTCATAACATTCATGTCAATGCAAAATTCGTGCGGGATGCAGTATTTTATTTTTAATTGATCATTAACGCTAAACAAAAAAAATAACCATGATAAGAATATACAAAAGAAATGCCATTGCATATTTCGTTTCATATACCTACCATTTATCTATCTTTTTTACCATCCCCAGTTTTTTTTCTAATAATGCGTTTATCATAATTATTTCAGGCAAAGACACCATAAATTCCGTTAATAAAATCTATTATAAAATAATAAATAGCATTTGGTTTAAACTGTTTTTTTTTAAATAAAGTTATTTAAAAAAAAGGTTAAAAATCTCTATTTTGCCATACAGATTTTAAGTAAAACATCCTTAATATTAAATTTACAAACCCTGCTTCTACATCGAAAAGAGCATTGAAATGAAATATAATAAATAAGTATATTTTATACTTATTTTGGCTGCTACATGTAAGTATCTACACCGAAAAATAAAAAATTACAGTTTACCTAAATGGACGAATATTTTACATTTACATTAAATAGAACAAACATATGTTTTTAAAACACGAAAATTCTTCAAAAACAGATATCTAAATGCCTATGTACAACTTTTATATAAACTAGTTGCGATATTTAAATTTAATAGAACTTATTTATTACTATGGATGAGTAATTAAGTTTAAAATAAAAATCTCCCATGTTGTTAAGACATAAAATATACAATTACCTACGTATGTTTTTTTTAATTTGTACTTTCTGAATATCTAACTTAGAAAAATTTTAAAAGCAAATATAAATAATTATATACCTACAATTTACTGAATCCTCATTATGTGAAAATGGTTGATTAGAAAACTGCGAATTATTTTACAAATTGACATAATAAAAACTGAGAAGCACATTCTCGAGATAAACCTTTTTTTTTGTCGGCAAGAAAATAATGAATGCTGTTGTGTTTAAATAATCATAATTTTATCATCAAATTAATAGACAGGATATCCGATCCACTAAATACTAAAAAAATACGATTGAAATGGAAATTAAACTACAATTAGGCATCTGTATTTTTAGAGCAATGGAAATAGCAATAAGCTTGTATTTATTTAGTTGAGTATCGCATAAGTCACTCTCAAAAACCACTTTCCAGCTCAGTTTCTTTCGTTTAAATGCACTATTCGGGAAAAATAATATACCTATTAATATTATAGATTACACCTAAATAATTATGTTTTTAAATTATATTGCACGAAATTCACTTAAAATCACAACTGGCCCAAACGGGTCCTTATCACAAACAAAATGTAACATTTTTCATACCATAAAAAATAGCAATAATGCTTACTTAAACATTATTATAATTAAAACTAATAATTAGGTATTTTGCAAGCTTGAGAGTTATTAAGATCAGGAAGACAAATAGGTAACATGTCTATACATAATAATAATTAAAATGTGGAACTGTAAATTCTGTACATTGAAAATATAAAAAAATAGCAGGGGTTTTACTAAATCAACACCGAATACAAAAATTTGATAAAAAAAATTGTGTGTCTGTTTGTTCACGCATCACGCGAAAACTACCGCTTCGATTACAATTTGAAACTTATATTACCACGAGTTCTTATGCTTTAACATCCTGGGCACAACACTGGGTACTTTTTATCTCGGAAAATATTATGGCTCCCTTGGGAAACGCATAGAAGGCTTGTAGGTATGTTTTTTTTTTTAAAAACATTAACGGATTCGTTTAAAATTTACAAAAAATATTTCTTGCTTGAGTTAATTAAATTGATTTTTTCGATATTTCATAAAAAAAGAAAAAATGACAAAAAAGATACGAAATTTTAGTTTTTCAAACGCCATTCACTACGATCCGTGATTAGTTTGAGAATATAACTTCCTCAACATACCTTTTACAATATACATTTACGGATTTTAAAATTTCGTTATTAAAAATATCTAAACTTAATACGAGTACATAAGTTAAAAGTAAGGAGGTATATACACAATCATACTGTCGATATTTAACCCGAAGCGAAGCGAGGGCGGACAGCTAGTTGTTAAATAAATCTTTACAAAATATCTACAATTGGCACGCGAGCTTATTGCCGACTAAAGGGGGGGAGCACAAATAATTTTGAGCTTTAATGACACTATACCTATTAAAGACGGCGGGGTGACTTGTGACGTCAGGAATCTCGGCAATGAACTCGCGCGCGAACTATACTAACGTTGTCATAACACGAACAACATTGAGCAAGTTACTAATAGGAAAATGTAGTGTTATGGAAAATCAAAAGCAAGTACAACTATACATATGGATGGGATCTCCTCACAAATTTGAGCTAATTATATAAAGGAGAAAATCGTATAATAAGATTTACATAAACCTACCTAGTAAGACATTAAATAGGTACATAGGTGATGATAATTTTCTATTTATCTTGCATCACAAAAATAGGATGTAAATTGTTACCTTTGGCACAAAAATCATGACAAATTAGTGTCTTTTATAAAAACAACCTATTCAACCTTTGTTGTTGGCACATAACAAATCAATATCATTATGAATAAATAATTCAATACTTATACTTGATAAAAACGATATCAATGTGTATCTAAGGTCTATCTATACATAAACAATCAGTTCAACACGTAGTTGCCTCAAAAATCTTGACAAATCAGTGTCTAAGTTAGGTGCCTATGCAAATGTTTTAAATTCTTCTTTTAGGCACAAACAAATGAGTTAATAATTTTCAATCAAAAGATTAAAATTTGGCACAATAAATCTGTGGCTGTGGCACGGTTTTGGCTTTCGTCTTTGTTACGTTCAGTTTTGCTAATGTAACCGTTAGATGAACAACGTGTATTCGTCATGAAATCATGATTATTTCCTATTGTCTAAGTTGTTACGTGTTCATTACAGTGGTTCGACGGCTGTACCCTCTGCGAGCGGGCCCTCCGGAGCCCTGGGCCTCACATTCCCTCCGCACACGGTCGATGATATCCGAGACCAACTTTTCTTCTCGTATTCGCTTTTCATCATAATCTTGACAGGATAGCGGGGTTTCTGCCACGGCTGGAACCGACATAGATTTTACTAATAAGGTACTTTCTCTATTAGGTAGGCTATGGTATTACATTACATATGCTCGATATTTTAATGTCTACACTTACACACTTGTACATTTATGCGCATATTTTTTTGATTCTAGTAAAGTTTCGGAAAAGTGTCTTTTGTTTATTAGGATCCTTACTTAGATATTCTCAGTAAAACAAAGTAGTAAGTGTGTTAGGTCCTAAGCAAATAAGAATATGCCACAATGAACCTAGATCGAGTAAGTATTTAGAATTTAGACAGAATGATCAAATGGGGAACCGAATAGTAGCTATGTATGTACCCTAGCATAGGACAGGACTTAAATAATCATACCAAAGACTAACTCAAGACGGAGTACAGCGGCTACAGGCCATAAAAAAATAGGCTCCAATCTTAGGGTCTGGCTGGTTTCCCGCGCTTTAGTGTTGTTTGTTCAGCCAAAGGACAGACAAGTAAAAAAGCGTATTAAAAAAAAGGCTGTCACGCAGAAAAAGTAAGGACATTTTTGACGACATCGATGTATGGCGATGAGAAATATACAGGTTTAATCACCAAAAAAATCGTACCTCTGGTACCTCTGTGTATTTTCTTTTGTTCGGGAGGTTTCGGTGGGGTTGGCTTGACCGTTGGTACATGGTGAGTGGGTACAATAGTCTTTGGTATCGCCATCTCGTGGTCAGCTTCCTCGTTAAATTCATGATGCAGCGATGGCTGCGGTGGAGGTTGCTGCAGTTCCTTCGCTACGGCTTCCGCCTGTGCGTTAGTCAATACCGGGCTGGAGTCAGAAAGTACGTCGCTATGTCTGCTTGCTATATGACCGATGTAACCTAAAAATATTTATAAAAAAATTAAATTAAACATTTAAAAAACCCCCGACACAAACATTTTAAAAGTAAAAAATAATATCTCTAAAAATTTTTTTCAAAGTAGGTTTATACCTATGTACTTATTATAATGTTGATTCTTGTTAAAACTTTTAATTTTAGCTTTCATTTCAGACCCCACAAGAGTATATTTGCACACATACAACTATTCTTCTCCCTTTTCACCCCCCACAACTTTTAAACGGCTCAACCGATTTTCATCAAACATATCTAAAAACACGCGCCAGTAAATCACCTTTAATACAAATAAAAAACGAAATTGAAATCTTCATCCATTCGAGAGCTATGGTGCCACAGACAGACAGACAAACAGAGACACAGACACGTCAAACTTGTAACACCTCTCTTTTTGCGTCGGAGGTTAAAAAGAGAATTTGGTAGGGGTAGTTGGATAAATCTATTCACACTAGAAAGAAGATGACGAAACTTGGCAAGAGTCTGAAAGAGACAGAAACACTAAAAACACATAGTTATCTCGTTGGACATTAATAAAGTAGGTAACTAGTACCAGCTACCTACTGGGGTCTCTACAGGATTTGACTCCCGGCCGGGGCAGATATTCATGTGAGAAATAAATATTGGTTCTGGGGTCATAGGTGTTACTGATTTTATTTTTGTGTCGTCCATGCCACCTGCAACACAGGAAATCCTAGTGTTGGTGTATGACTGTTATTTTATTTTTATTAAACACGTCAGTATCGATTAACACGCCATAGATTGGTTCGTAAATTGGGAATAAATTAAATAAGTACCTACATGTTTTACATAATTGACTTCTATTGCCTTATTCAATGACATAATGTAAGACATCTACAAACTTAAGTTTACTTACCTTTTCTGCTTTTGAAAAACACTAAGCATTGTTCACACTGAAAGAGTGGAGCCGGATTGAGGGGCTGTGGCGCGTGTAATTTGTACTTATGCCGGTACCAGTGCGTCCGACTCTGCAGTATCTCCCCGCACAACTTGCAGATGACACTACCATCGCCGCGGGTCATGTATTCTGCACTGTCGACTATTTTTACACGCGGAGAATCCTTGGAGTTGTCTTGATCCTTCTCTCTAAAAAAACATGTAGCGATGCAATAAACAGGGTAACCTAAGTTTTGATATGCTTTACCATATGAGTATAGGAATGTACCAATTTATATCCAAAATAACTCTCGTTTCATAAACAAAACATTCGTAAGTAAGTGCTTCTACGCAATATGAAGACCGCTATTTCTCAGCGCGCTCGTCGTGTGAAACGATTCATTTCAAAATCAAGCAGTCAGTTCAAGTGGTGCTAAGTATTACTTAAGCCTCAATTTTGAAAAGAAATAGCAATGGATTTAACGTATTATTTACTATTAATTAATTACTAATGACCCTTTGCGTTCGCGACCTTTGAGACCTAAAATTACTCTTTCTATGGGGTTAATTTGTTCAAAGAGTATAGTTACCTATTGCTAATAAAATCCGGTTTCATTTCGTCCTGTGTTTTGTCGGTCAGGAAATGGACTCCAGTGTTTTGCTGTACATCATCATTATTGACTTGGACTTCATTGCTGTTATCTGTGACCGGCGCGCAGGACTCCGCGTTGGAGGAATCCGACATGACCTCCAGCGTGATGATAGGAACGCAGTTCCCTTCACTGTCTTCCTCGTATGTTATATGGAAATCTGTAAAGTCATCATCGACTGTTTGCTGTTAGATTTTTTCATAATAAGATGTCATAAATAGTTATATTAGTTTAGGTACACGTGAGACTCGTCATATGGGTGCCTCATTGAAAATAATCTACTTAATGCTCTATGTTAAAAATTAAAAAAATATATATATATTGTATCAGTAGGATACACTGTATTGTTCCGCGTAATCATACTTTTACAAGTGCACAAAATTCCGGATGTAGGTTGCAAGCTGGGAGGGGAAGAGGGCGGAGTGTTAGGTATAATATTAGTAGGGTAGCAAGTTCGTTAAAACCGAGTAATTGTAGTTCTTTACTTGAGGCACCTGTATACATAGTCAATTCTTCAAAGTTATATAGCTTACGTTTTTATGTATTTAACTGTGTGGTAGATTTTCCTTCACTACTTTCTACATTGTTTTACTTACCTATTCTCTTTTTACTTTATCTTTGTCTTTTTTGATCTTGTTCCTTTCTTTTCATACGGCATTTGCGATGGGAATTGGATTCGAATCACTTTATCGGCCCCTATTTTAAAACTAGTGCATATGCCCAATAACAATAACTTATAAATATAATATAATACCCACCTGTTCTTTAGTAGGTAGATACACATATTAAAATTAGGTATGTTGTGGGTACCTTTGTGTAAACTGCCTGTGCGACAATAAATACCTATCAAACGTGTATTAAATAATCTCTAAGTACTAAACAAGAAATAAGTATTAACACCGTATTCATAAATAATATTAAATTATCTACCTGCTACAAGGATTCACAATGAAGTACTAAGAAAAGATTCATTGTTCGTGTGAAGTGAGAATATGAAATCCAACAACTCAACCTCTCTTTATATTTCACTGTGGTACCGCATAGTATTGTTTGTGAATACGACGGAAAGTTCTATCAGTATACCTATCGGTGATGTAATGTTAGTACGATTTATTTCTCTTTGCTGATTATGTTAATGTTCGAAAAAGACGAAATATTTACGATATATTATGTCATAACTTAGGTACTTGTATATTTAATTAGTTACGTAAAAAAACTTAAGGTTTTAATATATTTACGTTCCTATTTTATTATTAATCTATTATACACTTTTATTAATACAGAAATTAATTATTGTATTTGCATGTATTTATTAAGTACCTATAAAGAACGAATTGCTACCCTAATTTTAAAAAATAACATAGCCCTCCAGATAATCTGTAAATAAAGCAGGAAACACAAAGCGATCATAAATGTATTTAAATGAATAAACATATGATATAGTCATTATATTTTTATTATTAGGTATTTGTAGTTTACATAATTCAAGGCGTTGGTAAGATTCTTTCCCTTAATTACAACTAAAATTATATCTTGTTACAATAAAAATATTTTTTGTATTGTTTACATCAATTATTGTTAAAGCTTTGCTGTTTGCAACGATATTTTATACTTAACTACAAACGTATCAGTTAAACTGTGGTAGTAATTTTGTTAATAACTGTATTTTAATAGACTATCGAATATCTAACGGTTTATTTAGAACTTATGATATTAAAAATACTATTAACATAGTCGTTAATGTTAATTAATAATTTTCTCGTATATTCTCCGATTAATTTTGTAACTAAAATTCTAAAACAACACAATTTCCGATCCCAACATTATTGTAGTACATCTTTACTAAGAAAAGTGCGTAAGTTGTTCAAATGTCTTGAACGGGCTTATCGTGCAATACGTTTAATACGCAATCGCATCGAAAGCGCTGTTGTAAACGCGCCCTAAGAAGACGTAAGAAAGATAAAGATTTGATTTAAAAAAGAATAATACCGTTAGTAGTGGTGCACGGCAACATAAAATATTTATTCCGTAGCTTGTAGACTATTATTTAATAGAATATAGAAAAAAATCAACACTTGCATTAAACATTGCACCTTGAATCTAAAATTACTCTAGAACTGACAACAAACATAAAATAAGATTTATAGAGATTTATTGTGATCCTCTTTCTGTTAAAAGTTTTTAGCATTTTTGAATTACAACAATTTGTCGAAAAGTAAAGAAATCTTCTTTGTAATGGGAAAGAGAAATTTTATTGAGAAGATACAAAATGTTAAAGAGATCGAGGATAACAAAATAACAAACAATACTCAAACGCTTTTAAAGAAAGACGAAAGATAAAGACTGAGAAGAAAAAAATGTACCTACTTATGTACAGATCCCAGTTACAAAAACAGCGTTACTAACTTTTAAATTAACGGTTTTAAATCCGTATTTAATTGTGCCAATACAATAGTGTCAAACTTATCACTAAAATGCTTCACGTTGTCTTAAATTATTCGTAAGTATTTTTTTAGAAACTGTGCAATGATCCCTTATAATATAAAGTATAGATACATTAAAAATGCAAATATATTTATTTTTAACTTCAAAAGTATATTAATAAGGACACTTGTCTCACGGTAAGAGTAAGTGGAGCCGTATCGGATTCGATAACAAAATAAAATAATTAGTTTATAATGGCCAAAAACAAACATTTTAATTTACACGGACATTTGTGGTCGACAGAAAGAAGTAATAAGAACGCAACATCTAATAGGACTATTTTCTAATAAGACCCACACATCTAATAATACTATTGTGTTATAGGACCTTGGTATTACTGCTGTAGGTCACACATCGCTACTTGTCGGTACCTATTAAAAGTCTCAGTAAGTAATATGGACCCCTTCATTTTTATACAAGGTTATTCGAAACAACTTCAACAGTAGAATTAGGAATTGATTTTGATACTCAAAAACTGATTTCATATCAGCATTTTTTTAAGAACTTTGTTTTTAAATAATTTTTCAATAATTTCTAGCCACTCGTCCATGGAGAAGTAACTGTAAAATATGCTAAACTCGGCTAGGTTAAATCTTAATTATCATAAACTAATGAAGTTGTCGACTCACTAAAACTAACGAAGCTGCCTTGCAGCTCGCGGTTAGAAAGGAAAAAGAAAGAATTACAATGATTCAACAATGAACATGCCCGCTAACTTAGTTAGCACTAATATCACAAAATAAAATACTATAAAAAAAGAAATAAATAACATTGACCACTCTAAAGGAGTAAAGATAATGTTGATGCTATTGTTATGGAGTTTTTAAATTTTTATCTCACTTTATTATAACGCACGAATAGACAGATAATCGGGCTTAATTGGTTTTCCATATAATAAAATCAGATTAGAATTAGGTATCGTGATAGTTAAAATATTCTGGTTAATAACAAATTCAAAATGACTTCACCAATATTTTGAAACATCTTAAAATGAATTATTTTAATTGGCATATTCCTGGTAATAGTGTCATAAGTATTTTAATAAATGATTAAATGAACAGTTTTGAGATAGAGGCCTATTAGATTATAGAGTGGTTCTCAAAGAGGTGAAAACAAAAAATAAAAGGTAAAACTCCCAAGAAAATCTTATCTATGAAGGTCGAAATGCGATTTAGTATCGCCGAAAGTGATGTTGTGCATATGACTGGCGCCAGCAAACCTATCTAATTAAAATCACACTGCAATTGTTAATACCTTATCGGCAAAACTAAAATCTAACTTAACGATTCAAGTAACACCCTAAATATATACAATAACTCGAACCTATCAACTTAACATAAACTTAACGTAACTTAATAAACTCAAAGTTGTGCGCTAAATTTAAAACACGTTATAACCAATAATCTTTTAGTGGGTAATATAATAATAATCTAACTCTATATGAACTGCTTGTATATAATCAAAAATCTTTCAAAACATAAACCTATGATAAAAACGAAAGATTTGCTACTCTCCTAACATCGACTTAAAATCTACTGTAACATTTACTATAAACGTTATATTTTCCTTATCAATGGAAGAACTGATGATTGTCGTCTCACGTCCTAGCTTCTCTAGAACACAAAAACCTATGCTAAAAGTGAAAAGAAATAGTTGGAAAAATTTATGCAATTATACAACATTAATAAATGTGCTATGGCACTGTTATATTTTACGTAACCGATACTTCTATACTACATCTGCTTCTATAAAGATATAAATATGTAAATGTAACAATAGGCTCACTAATACTCGAGTAGTATTATAATAATCTATATAAAGTCTTTAATACGAATTATTATCGATTTGTCTCATTTTTATTGTCGTTTTATTTGAGACGGAAATTATTGCCGCTGTTTCTGAACGAAATAGTTATTGATTCAGTTCATACGATTTCGTATGTCCACATAATCTGCGAAGACAGTTGGAAAGTTAAATACAGTCTTTGGTTGGTGTCTTGCGGGATATCAACTACATTGGTAAGTATAGAGCAGCGACATTTAATAAGAATTCTATAAAGTGTACTGTATACCACTAAATCGTGAAAATACTAGGACTTTATAAAATGGAAGGCACTTCTCAGACTTGTACACGTACAGCACCCATTAATGCTACGAATCAATACAATGATTAAAATTTAACACGCTGCAGTATCGCGTAACTGGCCTCCATTAAAATCTGTATATTATTGTCTAATATTTGCACAACCATAACTTTTAAACAAGTATAATATTAAAATGAGCTCTATGTAACAAACGTTAGATATTAAATGCATAATAGTATCATTGGAAATATACGATACGTACAATAAAAGTGTACATCAAAATTTCACTCCAAAAATAGAATAAATTCTATGCCTATTGAACTCTGGTACTATACTTCTAAAACATTAACTGCAGGTAAATATTAAAATTTAATCTGTCTTTAACATGAAGGCACTATAGTAACGGTTTAGTAAACAATTTACGTGGAATAATACTTGTCACAAACTTTAGTCACTCAGACCTGAGTGGGGTCGGGCGAGGAGTGGGAGGGCGTAGAGCCCCGAGGTGACCCCGACCCGATTGCTTCTAGTTTAATCCCGGGGGGGAGTTGCCCCTCCATCCCGGGCATAATAAAGAACGCATTTGGGGGATAAACGCAATCCTTCGGTACGTAACAGTCATGCGTAGTCTTCATATGGTTTTTCATTTTGTCCGGCCTCGAGAATTCCTTGCAGCACACGGGGCACGGGAATACCTTCCGCTGTTGCCCCTCGTGGTACAGGAACGCGTGCCTTTGGAATGAATACTTGTTTTTGAATGTTTTCTGGATGTTTTCCTTTGCACACTCTGTGCACTGGTAGACCCCTTCGTTGACGGAAGCGTACCGAAAAAGGTTTAGCCCCCTCACCGACATTTCGGTCAATTGCTCTGCGGGATCGTTTGAAGCGGAATTCGCTCTTCTTCTAATCCTTCTTCTAACCACAGGCCTCTGCATCGCGTTTCCTCCGCTTTGTAAGTTATTGTTGAGAGAATCATTTTGATATTCATTTGACGTGGACGCCTGCGGGTTCCCACGGTGTTTTCCATGGCTGTTGTTCGACGGTGATTGCACATATTTTAAGTCTTTATTTTCAAAATCAGGCGTACCTCGATCTGAAAGAAACGTTATTTATAATTAAAAGCTTATCTAAGTAAAAAAATAAACTACTATAGTATGCGTAAAAATCTACATACGTGACAAAAACTAGCCGTCATAAATAGCTTAGCTTCAGAAATCTAAGCGAACAAAATAAAAAAATAATAATAAGAAGGCGAAAAAAAAACAAATGGCGAAAATATATTAAGATTTATTTGTTCAAATTGAATGACGAAATTAATTACACCATGATAAAAAACGGAAACCATGAACAATGGAACTAATCGTGGGCGAGTTTGACGCGAACCAGACGGACGTATTGCACATAACAGTCTAATTTAAGTAGACAAAATAGCACCAAACAATTAAATCGTAAATAGAATTGAAAAACAACTACGCCAGAAGTAAGACGACAAACTCGTCCATGTAATAAATACTAAAATAAATTAAACAAAATATAAAATTAAGAGAAAAAAATAAGAAACAACAGTATTATTTCTACAATTCTGTTACATACCAAAGTTTCTAGAATTGAAATTTAGTCTATCAGGTAAAACACCAAGGCAGTGTATAAAAAGTTCGACAACAGATTCATAGTGTTTCTAAATCTACATACATATAACTATTGTTACAGTACATCTAAACAATAAATTAAAAGTAATGCAACAAAAAAGAATATTCACTATGTTACAATAGGACTCAAGTGTTTGCATTTGGAACTATTTCGGCAAGTTCGGTAGTAGGTACATCATATTTATAAAAATATCGCTTCGGTTTACTTAGCTCATAAGATCACATGAGGTGGGTCACAAGGTAAAATAACAGACTGCGGTCAAGGACGATTCACATTTAAAAATATAAAATAGTTGCCAATGAACCAAACCGAAGAGAATTAAATAACAGAAAAACCTTATTAACAATAATAAAACAAAATTAGCCTCATTACGTGGACAGCATCGCATAAGTAGCATCTATTGTATAAATAACATACAAAAAGCAATAATTTGTACTGAACCAAAAATACTTTGTTCTCGCATAGTGTCAATTTGAGCAACATAGAAAGCATTAACATAATCTAGCTCCAACCAACCACACGAAACGTGAGAGTAATTCATATGATTACATACCTACCTGATCAGTCCTCTCTTCCTGACTACTACTTTTCTACGGCATAGAAAATTCACTCCAATATTAACAACACAATATATCCCTACAAAATTATAAATAACTTACACTAATCTTTACTAATAACCCGTGTTGTTACTTTGCTACTATTAAACATAATTTATTTAATAAATTGAATTGTTAGTGTCGTTGATGATATCACCATGGACAGGTACCGTCGCCCGAGCGACTGAGCGATCGTGGTCACGTGAAACAGGCCATAACCAGTCTCAAATTTACAGATACATCCGTTCGCTTAGCGTATATACGTTTCCTCTATAAAAGCTGCTAATTAATCACTATAAAGTTGGCTTACACTCAATACGCCTTTAACGGACGTCAAATCTAGATGATCAGAGTGTACCCAGGACATGGCTTATACTTTCGACTCAAGTATTGACCAAAGTTGTGAATTAGATCGTAATTTTTGGCAAGACCAGCGACATCCGTGACGTATCCAGAAAATATTACATATCCTATAATATTTTAATTTTAATAAGTACTAACAGGAAGTAAACAGACTCTTAAGGTACACCTTACACAGACAAAACATCTCGATGATGATTTAAAAGTAACAGGTATAAAAAAACAATAAATTAAAATTAAAGTACAAAAAGAAACGAAAACAAAACATAACATGAATAGAAATAATAGCGAATTTTGCTGTAACTTTTATTATTTTCTTTAAAGACTCTAAAAATAGTAATTAACACCTTATTGTATACCATTGTATTTCTGTTATTAACAAATAATGCTATATCGTGTAACTCTGAATTCTAAATTCATCTAAATATTACGCTTTGCATTAGTATTTTGCTATTGCCTAAGTGCATATAACAAAAAATATCAATTTAACATTTGGCTAAGGTCTATACAATAAATAAATCATTTTATTCTGGATAATTAAGATCATTTTATGATAGTTACAACTATTAAGAATTCCTCAGGTGAGGAATAGAAAATAGATTTATCGGAAGAATCTCCCGAAACAATGTTTCAGGATAAATATTTAAAAAGTTTTAATTCCTGCCCTGTTGTAGTATGTTTAGAGAAGTCATCTTGTATATGAGAAACATACTGCCCCGTATTCAAATGAAAATATCTCGACGCTCGCAAAAATATGACAAAATTTCATAATGAATACAACAACATTGCAAGATGTTACCAACTTTCTACACCTTAAATATTTATGGAACATGATAAAATTTACAATAAACTGACATAATCTTCTGCAGGTACTAAGATTTCACATAGTTGTGGTTTTATATATTAACGACTCGTACACTAGGCAAGATAATAAATAACTCTCTCATATCGAAGAAAAACATTACATGCAATCTAATACAGGAACTACGCTTTATATAGCCGCAAAGAATTATATCTCCTGGCGTTAATCATTAAGTAACATCTCCCAAATCAGTAAATTAATATTTGATAAATAATTCATATAGATATTTTGTAGGTACAGAGTAAAATCTAGCAGAAAATTGTCAAATAGTAAAGAAGTATGTATATATTAGATTATGAGAACAAGAACGCTTCTCTCTATTAAACTCATAAATATATTCTATTCACAATTTGCAGGAAAAATGTAAACTGCGTATTTATCGTAATATAATATAACATCTGTAACACTCTGCGAATACTTAGTTTTAAAATCGATCTACCTATTTCTTTTATATCCTGTAATATTATAAGCAGAAATATTGTTTTTAATAATATAATTCAAAGATATTCTTGTTCTACGAGATGAAGTAACTGTGACACAGTAAGTAAACAGTGATATAATATATGAGATAAATATGTTAAAAATAAATATATATGACATTGGAAATCTTTCCCTATAACCCCATTTGGCAAAATATTCTTTTATACAATACAACCGAAATGGGGCAGTAAATATGAATGTATATATATAATAAAATCAACAATATCAACCAACAACATATATTTTAGGGACATTTATATGTCACATCACATGTGACGTCTTCTTAAGTTTAATTTAGCACCAATTGATGATATTATAGCTTTTAATATTTAAATCATAAATATTACTGTTAAAGAAAACATCTAGATATAACTTTGTAAAATAATAGACCATCAATATTGTTGCTTTCATAGAATTTTTCACGTT
>DWKA01000629.1:0-15408 GCA_018249155.1 Panoquina ocola ocola
CGACGTCTCGCGACTTCGCCCGACATGTATCTGATACATGTCGCGGCACATTTGTCGCCAATGTGTCTTTAGCATAACTGTCGCAACACCTTCCAGTATTTATAATAGAATCTAGTATCTACGTTACCGATCACAGAAAATCCATTCAACATTGTGGCATTGTAACAGATAATTTATAGCCATTATAATCTAGTTTTATTTTATAAACTGTATGAATATGGATTTATTTTATCCACTCCCGTGTGACTTCCGTTGCCGGCCTAGTAGGAAGCGGTATATAAAAACCTTCGTAACTACAATTGTGCTATATTGTATTCAAAACACTGTAAAAAAGATCACATTTTAAAATTGATTAAAAATAATAGTCGCTACTCCGACAGGAAAAAGTATATCAACAATCAAGAGCAAGAAACATTCTCTTTAACAAAAAGTAGAAATTTCGAATCCAAATTCGAAGATATATCTATCATATTCTTACCCGAATAGCCGAATACGATCACCTGAGAATCCATGGCTTTCGTTGAGAGCCTTGGAAATTATGTTGGGTTAATATACTTCCCGCAAGAACGGATCTAACGAATAAACACCGCATTAAGGAAAGTTTGGTTTGAACTCAAGGATACGAGACAAGAATTGGTTTACTGTGCTCGCTTTAAAAACAAGAGCATTCTGTATAAAAAGCCTAGTACCTAGTTAAGTAAATTACAGATTAAATGTGGCCTTATAGGCGGCCGCCTTGGCCTTCTTACCAACTGCAATGTAACATCTTCCAATTCCGTAAAATGAATGTACTTGCATTGATTCTCATTTCTTGAGAAATT
Organism: Panoquina ocola ocola; assembly: GCA_018249155.1. Classification (NCBI taxonomy): domain Eukaryota; kingdom Metazoa; phylum Arthropoda; class Insecta; order Lepidoptera; family Hesperiidae; genus Panoquina; species Panoquina ocola. Next base: position 822 of record DWKA01000629.1, read on the forward strand.
GCCTGATACTGCCTTCTGTCAATCATTTTCAATTATCGATGTTGCAACTCTTTCCTTAAGGGTACACTTTGGACTAACGTTTTTTTATTTATCGTGTATCTTTTTAGATTTTAAGATGTATAGAAGTTTTCCCGAAGCGAAGCGAGGGCGGGCCACTAGTGGAATATAAAACGCACATAAACATTTAAGAAAGAGTCGTAACGGACTCCAAAATATAAACTAAAAATGTAAAGTAAATTAATTATACCTAACTATATTTGTTTTTGAACCTCCCTGGTAGGACCCTCATTAAATTAAGCGTACCTTTACAATGACATCAATGAAACTTTTGGCATACCTATCTCAATGATATCCTGTACATTTTGCACTCAATGGTTTTACCATGAGGTAAATATTTTAATAATTATTATTATATAAAATACCGTCTGCTGCAAGTTTGCTTAGAGTTACATCATTCATTATGTCATTGGTTAAAATACGTATATTTAAATATGTTCGCATCATTGCCAGTTAAGTTAAATTTATGTATTGTGAATGGGTGTAAGATGTTCAATGTAAGACGTGTTACTGAAGTAGTCGTGATCGATGAGCGTGCATCGCACGCACGCACGAGACCATCATGTTGCGTCTCGCGTCCCATTATACGTGCCTATTTTTAGTAATATGTTACATGTACCGTTGGAATGCATGTCTGTCCATTGATATCGATGTATATCTACACTGTATCCGAAACGCAGTCGGGTGAGACATTCTGAATCAAGTTTTGTATGAATCGTTTCGACCCGGTTAGTCATAATCGGCTCGTTTGGTTATTAAAATTTGAAGGTTAATCCATTCATAAAGATTTCAATGAACTTATCGTACTTGTTACCCAGCACATTTACATAATTTACTGTAGTTCACTGTAGTAAATCTAATTCCGTTTATCTATTAGCATCGAGAATGCTCAAAGACTGCCACATTACGATTCTGACCCTATGTGTTAAATGGTTTGTCGACGTACACACATCTATTATCTACTTCACTCAAATCCAACACCTTTTATCCTAACTTCATTTGATGACAAAAACCAGCGCAATCTTACCTAGCTCTATTTTACCAATCCATGAATAGGTACATTAGAATCTATATTATTATAATTTATAGAAGTCGAATCTCGTTAACGGTAAAAAGATCAACTTATAGGCGTTTTGGAGCTTCCACTGTAGCTTGTTTCCACTGTAGTATATAATACTTAATATTTAAAATTTAGTTTACACTTTTTCATCTGGCTATACTTTGTATGAGTTTGTGAGTTGACGACAGAAGTATGTATAGGTAAATTCAAAACATGCCAAACTATCCGATCGGGCGAGCCTTTGTCGGACAAGATGACGAATAACTCTATTTAAGGTGCTTCAGTTGCTCCTCGACGATGAACTTGAAATGCGAGTACCCTGCGCCCGTTCTTCGTTATTACGAGTACCTGTGATGCTACAAGTGTCCATGAACTGCACTGACCACCTACCATGCCAGTCAGCTCGTTTATCAAAATTTAATAAAAAAGATAACGTCAGAAAATAAGTAACTGACGGACTTATCGCTCACTGCGATCTTTTTCAGATAACCATAAGGAAATCTGTGTTAACAAGAAATATAATGATTTGTTCTCCAGTAACACATGTGAATACAATAACTGCAGATAATAATATGGTGAGACATATTGTTATTATCTACATAACAGAGGAAGGTTGCTTGCTTTCATGATCTAACTAATTGATAGCTGCCTGACTAATGATCATGTTAATTTCCTCAAAATGAGTTAGGTATAATAGGTAGGTATAGGAGTTAATTCACGTGATAGCGTCCTTCAATATTCTTCTGGTATGAAATTTGCTAAACAAGTTATTACATATTTACTAAGGTAGGTACCACCTTGTTAAAGCTATTCAATAACTCTCGAATTACATTTACTTTTCGACGGTGACCTCTTTTCTTTTCACTCTAGACTCCAAATCTACTAACGTACTTTATAATTCAAGAATATGTACCTATCTACTTATATTACACAGGTACATAAATAAGTGTATATAGACGCCAACTGGTCTTGAATATTTTTTACAGGGCATAAAAGAAATAATTAAATACGGAGCTTTAAATTTGCAAGTCGTCTGCGTCATATTTTGCCAATAAGTATATAATTTTTATAACAAAATTACGCAGTTGATATAATAAGATCCTTAAATTACGTCGTACTACATAATACGGATATGAAAAGGTCTTACAATTAAAATCCGTTCATGGATAAAGAAAAAGACTAACTTTTGTTGGATAAAAACTAAGGACAGTCTGCAGGTAAATAGTATTTAAAAGTTAGTGTAAGTTTTTTAATCAGCGTTAAAAGTTTAAAACGCTTTGCATCTAGTGATTTAATATCGTTCCTTGTGTAATATAAGTTACATTTTAATCACAGCATTTAATTTAGTATTTAGTACATATTTCAAATTTCGAATCGAATATGCAGGATTCGGTCAACACATGGTGGGCGGCTGAGCGAGACCCGAGACCGCTATTGAATTAATTTTACTAACTCTTCGTTGCTTCCCAGACGCACTACCCTACACTAATGCTTTTTTCGGTCTTGTTCATAGATCTCCACAAGAAAATACGTTTTTTATCTTTGTGTTTTTTGTCATTACACAGGGACTCCTTGTGTGAGACTGTGGTTTGTATCTTACGTACGTAATTTATTTTAAAATAAATAAAAGACGGAAAGATATGTGGCTACTTAATTTCGAAAAAAAAATTTACGTCGCTTAAATTTACATAATAGGCAATTATAATACAATTAAGTTAATTTGAAACATTAAAAAATAATTTTAATATTTTAATATGCAAAATAAAATTGCTAGTCGCAATTTGGCACGAACTATGACGCATGAAAACCGGTATTGACGTAGGTAATCTGAACGTAATTAAAAAAATATTCACGTGGGTACCCCTATCTTCGAGATAATATTTCGACGCTGATATTGCACTAATCTATAGGTAGGTACTAACATTATAAAGCTGAAGAGTTTCTTTGATTGAACGCGCTAATCTCAGGAACTACTGGTCAGATTTGAAAAATTCTTTCAGTGTTAGATAGCTCATTTATCGAGGAAGGCTATAGGCTATATAACATCACGCTGAAATAAATAGGAGATTTTTTTCCGAAGCGAAGCGAGGGTTGGCCACTAGTATAGGTATATAGGTAGGTACTTATGTAGGTCTACTAAAAACTTCGTGTTATTATCTGAAAAAAGTAAAAACATATTAGGTACCTATTAGGCGAATAAAGCTCCTATAGAGCTTTTAAGGACAACAATACATAAGCACGGCGGTGCACACTGAAAAGCATACAGTACTGAGTTCAGGGGTGACGTTAGTGAAGAGTCAACTCTTCAGTATATTCAGTAACTTTGCAGCTCAACTCGACAACTAGGTAAGCTACATAGAGACTAATAGATCTTCAATAGCGTAGACAACAACACCTAGACAGCTATCCGAACCACAGCGACAAATGCATGACACAATTAGGTTAAACAAAAGCTAATTTCAACTTGCTGTACATTATTCTATATCCACCTGAGCTGAAGCGCCGGGGGCGTTACGATTCGCCATTGTTCCGCGTCAGACAAGGCCGGCTGATGTAACTTTGCCGCCAGTTGCAACAGGCGCCGGTCAATGACCTTGTTCGCGCGCGAACTATCGATGAATTAGAAAAGCTAACACGTACATCACTGGTTACCTACGACCTAGACTTATCTACAGTTAACTTTATACTGTCTTATACTATCACTGTATCTATATACCAAACATAAGACCCATCAGTGGGTACCCGCTGTGGAAAGTTGCGACGTAAGCGGAGTAAACTTTAAGCTCAAAGTTTTACCCAACTTCAAAAAAAAATCATCAATTTTCATCTTAATGGAAATGTACATATTCACACACTAGGTTACACTATATTACTGAATTTAGTGTAATAAGTACCTACTTGTAGTATCTACCTGTAACAGTTTCTCGAAAAATCTCTGAAATTAGGGAATATTATAACTATAGTTTGTACCTACTTAACCATATTTTTTTTCGGATTTTGTACAGATCATTCCAAAATCAAGAAAAAGTAAATAAATTAAATAAATAGACGTCTCTAGTACAACACTAAAATGGAATGGTAGATAGTGGGCAAAAGGCTTTATACGGAACAAATAAATCAAACGTTCTCACGCAGAAAGCAACTGGAAACATTGAACTGCTGACGTAACACTGTAACCTGTTACAGTTGTCAGTCTGGGGCAATGGGGCATAGCTGGGGTCAATTGTAACTGGAGACACCATGTAGTCACCGTATCGTTAAGAGGAGCCTGCAACATTTTGGTCAAGTATGCAATTATTAGTTATTGGTTATTTGATGACCCTGTATCGTTGGTAGTGACCCCAGGGCCGAAGCTAAGGAGGGCATTGTGGGGCAATGCCTTACCTTAAAATACCAAAAACGAAGATATTTTTTTACTTCCGTCCTACTTGTATCCAATGCTGCTCTACTTCAAATTCGATTCTAATAACAGCCCTGAGTGACCCTGCCTATGAAGCGAGAGGTCCCGGATCGATTCAGTGTCAGTGATGTATTATTTGTGTTGTCCATGGCACTTGCCACACAAGGAATCCTAGTGTGGTAATATGTGTGTGAAGGTAGTCATGGGCACGAACTTGGCAAGACGTAGAAAGACACATTGCAGATGAGTCCTTTTGCTCTGCTTCTTGTTCTGCACCTCTAACTGCCTCTTTTAGATTCTTGCCAAGTTCCTTGCCCATGACTATAAGCGTTTAATAATGTTGGGTGACAAAGTGTAACTACAAAATAGTCTCTCTATTTAGTCGTGTTACTTTGTTTGGTGTCAACTTGTCAAGGATTTGGAACACTGAGACTTTTCAAAATCAGGTGGCCCGTCAACTCGTTTCTAGGTTATTGATATAAAAATATCCTTATCTGTGTATTACAATCTGCGACTTTCATCAGTTTATGATGACATCTCTATAATTACTCTCGATATTAAATCGACAGTAAGTGACGCGGACTGATAACATCACGCGAGTAGAATGTCGACGTATTTATATTTGCAGGGCCAAAGTAGATCATGTAAATTGTGATTGATTTAGTCTGCCTGACCTCTCTAATTATTGCTAATACTTAAACTGTGTCGCTCCACTATCAATTGATATGATTTCCTTGACATAACGACGTTATTTTGTAAAACTGTTACCTAGTTTTACACATCAGTGCGATAATTGACTTGTTAAAAAACGTATATTAAGCAGGTTAGGTTAAAGTATTTAGGTTAATGGTTAGGTTAAAGTGCCTAGTACCTACCATGCTACTTCTTAATTCATGCGAAAATACATTATTTTGTGGATTACCGGCCCACTTACCTATATCGATTTTATTCTACTTATACATGTCCAGTACGCCAGGGTTTGGAACGAATCGCAGATACCTATTTAGTATATACTTACAGTAATCAGGATTGCACAGATTACTGAAGGGAATTTCAACCCTGTAGGTAGGTCAAGGTGTCATAAGAGGCGACAAAAGCCACTTGTATCTATAGTTACACCCATTTATTTTAAATTACTCCGAGAATAAAGCCCAAGGTCAAAGACATTTAACCTAATCATTTCATACTTCTTTGCTTAAAGCAAAAAACGTTTGCATTGACGTCAAACTATGACATGTCTATTTTTTAATGCGAGATTATATCTAATTGGCCACGGTCACTTACGAATTGGACAATACCGACGAGTGAATCTGAAATTGTTCGTATTGAACTGAGATTAAGTTATGTGTTGGTCAAGTGTATAAATGGTATACCCGTAGTTGAGGAGTTTCTTTCACCATTTCTCCTCCATGGTAAAGCACCTTCTCGAAATGGTGGTAGTGGATTAAGAAATTGACGTGCATAAGTGTATTTGTGATACCTACATACCTATATGAATGAATTATTTTGATTTTAATTGTACGATCATGGTTGTACCTAACGGAAAATACATCATAAAATATCGTCATTGATTTATCTTAACCTGGCCGAACTCTGTTTGCAATACCGCTTTATGGGGAAATACATTTTTGCGAGATTATGTATACAAAAATGTCTAACACGCCCGCGGCGCTCCAGTTTGACTGGTTGAAAGCGTCAAAGGCACGGTTTTCCCCGAGCGACGTACGTCATAGCTAATAGCTGTGCCGTAAGATATTCGGATAGTTAACGATCACAGTAAAACGTAATTAACAGTTTTTCTAGTGTTTATCCTGCAATGTAAGTAAAATCGATACTACCAATGCTAGTGCTGAGCCTTGTGTAGGTTTTTTTAAAGAAAATATTATCTAAATACTAAATACTGTTATTTATTATATTTTAACTTCGTTTAGAAACCAATATATTTCCTCTTATCACAATCAACATAATAAGAAGGGTACTTCTGTAAAACATTATGAAACAAACGACATCTATTATTGAATAGCATCTGTAATGAATAGACTTATAGCGCCATCTAGCGAAGGAAAGTTGAAACATTAGATTTATATTTTTAAAAACGTATTATACGCAATTTTGATATCGTAATTTATGTGAACAATGTTTCCTGTTTTTGTTTTACAAGAAATTGACTCCTTAGTCTAACCGGAATACCAAGCAAGCTTCACGGAAAGATGCCAGTAATAATCATCATGATTTAATAATGATAGCAAATTACTGATAATGTAATCTTTATATTATAATAAATTAGTTATCGAAGATACAATTAATAAAACAACTAATGTCAGTCATCATTATCATTTAATGAATCTGTTATTTACAAAACTTCGGTGGACAATATCAACAAATTAGCTTCAACTTGTACCTTGCTAAGCTTTGCGCTATTCTCCGTGACAAGCTCCAAACTCAAGCGAAACCAAGCTGTTTACACATAATTATTAATAATTCCATATAAATGTACCAATATATTCATTATAATTACAAATAACATGTATCGAACATAGATACTATTATTTTCCATTCAAAATTTAATAATATCAATATATAATAATAAATAAACGTGTAGATAATAAGATAGTATATCCTAACGGAGAAATATATCTAATAGTATTCATCAATCCATTATCTAACATGAATTACGTGTAAACAACTTTATTGCTTCGAAAATAACAATACTTTGAGCCAATACTGAATAGAACACGATATTAGGATAACAACGAAATATGTTAGCGGATGAGCGATGTTAAATAAATAATTTAAGATATGTACCGTATAAAAATTGATTTAAAAAACAGCTAGCATTATCAAACCATCTGATGGCGGACAAGAGTAATATATGATCTTATTTATCAGTTTCATTAACAGTAACAAACTTTGTGTTGTGTGCACGGTCGGCATACCTCCATTATACATTAGCTATAACTTTATCAATAACTCTTTACCCTAACTTTACAGTCCTGCCTAAAACATAATAACATTTTGGTTTTCACATAAAGCTATAACAACAGTAAACTTTACTCAATAACTTTCTGAATATCTTTAATACCTTACACAATCAATTTACACCAGACTGTACTAATCTTACAAAGAAATTAATTATACATTCCATAACACGGTACAATAATTATAGCCGTAATATAATAATAAAACTTTATAAAGAATAAGTTGATTAAAAAGAAAAAGTTAAAACATTTACTCGACTTTATCACATAATACCGTTTCCTATGCCTAATAGACTAATGTTCACTTCGCCTTAATTACTCCACACTACATACGCTTAAAAGCTAAATTATGCAATTTATTGACACAAAAATATCTATGACAAAAATATATCGCACTCTGCATGTATAAATATATACACCTTCCTAAATTGGCAAGTAAATGGAGCCTAATATTGAAGACTTCTTACATGTGAAACATTATTGTAACTAATGATGTACAGACAAATTGACGGCGTTCTGGTACTCACGTTTCCTACTTTAGGTACTTAAATAACATATATTTACAGATTGTCATTCTATAGGCAATTTATTTATGACCTCATAATGATTGATTATATTTTTCATATTTGTGTTGTGTTATTTTTCATCAGGATTTCTTAATATTTTTTTATTTAGCTGAAGGATAGCAACACTAAATTCGCCATTGCGACCGAATCAAGTTAACTACATTTGATATGGATGGAATTTAACCCGGTTGTCTTTCGTACATCAAAACATCAGTTAAAATTAAACTTCAATTCTTTTATTAACCAACATACATAATATTGATACACAGTATAAATTGCCTGCAGAATGTAACGTTGTTCCTTGCAATGGCACACGATAATTCAAAAACTACAACAGTGAGAAGTCACGACTTAATTAGTGGATAGAACAGTACATTAAATTCGTAGCATAGCAGACGACCAGTGTAGAAGCCTAACTACAAAGCATTGTATAAACTAACTTACAACAGGTTCTATAATCCAATTAAAGTCATCTACAAGCAACTCGGAAAGACGTAGAAAAGGACAGAAGCACAAAAATCTTTTTTCTAAAAACCCATTCATAAAGTCTAAAAAACGACTTCTGCGCATCTAACTCTCTTTCGACGTCTTTTCAAGTTGCTTGACTATACTTTAGTGTGTGAACTTGATAATCCTTGCTTAGTAATAAACGATCGAGAAAACGATTGAACTATGTACTTTTATTAGTAATGTATGCTGTATGTAAACAAGTACCTAATCATTTTGTTAATTAAACGCAATTTTCGTCAATCAATATTCCTTTAACAAAAGGTAAGAATGGACATAGAACCAGCTGTAAGTCACAGTTAAGCCGTGCTCATATCTATAGTATTGCCATCATTGCATGTATAATTCCAAACAAAATAATAATATAGTAAAATGATTCAGTAAAAGAAATAATAACACTTATTTGTGTGGCTTTTAAAATGGACATTATATCTCGATGCCACTGCTAATAACAGTTAGCATCTAGATATTCCTACAGTAATACGAGTCTAAGAAAAAGTTAAGCTCCAAAAATTCAAACACAGCATAGCAATAAAATGGTTACAAGTACAAATAGTTATGCAAAAATGAGCGTCATTTTAAATTATTTGTACATTACAAACATTTTTACCCTTTAGTACCGTTTTGTAAAACTGTTATATCACTCTACATCATAAATCTTTCATTTTAATTTTTCACACCATTTTTGCATAACTATCTCGAGTTAATTCTACAACAGTAGTAACAGAGAGGAAGACCAAGTTTAAAGACCACTATAATTTCCTCATCTCTTAAGTCCATAGGACATAGGCCTTATCGTACTGGCCATTTTTCCCTGCATCGCTTCCACCACACTACCCTTGACCTTCTTCAAAGCAATTAAAAACATTCACGTGGTTAAGATTCGAATTTCGAATTTCAAATTTCAAAATTCTCTCATCCATAAGATTGGCATAAAATAAACGGTGTACCAATAAGGGCTCCGTGAATTCATCAGATGTCAAACTCTCTGACCTCTAAAACGGAGACCTCAATTCGCAGAATAGAATTAGGAAACCAGAGCGGAGCGAAGGAGATAATAAAACTACAGGTGCAATTACGAAACATTTCAAACGAGCTAACTATGTGTTTATTTACATCCGTGCGCTAGTGTACCACCAATACTATTTACATTGACCAAATAAATATTACATTAAGTAAAATATAATACCCAATTTGATTATTTCATTTCATCACATTATTCGTTCACAATTAATTAACCCATATAAATTGAATCACTGTAACTTATTGTCAATTTAGAAGTACATTTATCCAATCATTGTTTCCCAATATCTTTCATAATTTTATCCTACATGTTTATTTAAAACTGCAAAGAAATTAATCTATGTAATTTTTTAAAGTACCGGTCATAACGTGTTTAAAACGAATATATTTTTTCCAATACTTGTCTATATTAAGTTAATAATATTGTGAATAATTTCTTATCAACAATGAGGTATACGAGTATACATGTTTTTTTTTTTCCTCTTAAAATTTGTCTCAAACCAGAACAACTATTTCAATCTACTTGGTAAACTTAGAATGTTTACCAGAAAATATAATGTAGAAATTAATCCAATTATAGGTTAATCTTAAACACTTAATTTTTTCCATTCCAGTAGGAAACATTTATTAAGTTTTAGAAATTATTTATTTGGAATTAACAAAGTGACAAAAGGTATTAAAATTGTTTCATCTTTGTCACATAATATTTCTTGAATTAAATTAAATGTTATTCTTCACTGTCAAACAAATAACATAAAAAAGTATTTATTACTATTAAGTTTTGGATAACATGCAATTCCCTTTCCTTATTAAAAAAATGGCTTATCATCAATTAATTCCTCTGATCTTAACTTTAATTAACACTTGATACAGTAACCTTGGGTAACTTTGAATTTCAAGGTAACTTTGAAAACAATATTTTAATAGTCAACAAAAACCTTAACAAACAAAGCGTGTACATTATACAGAGTAAGTTTGGTAAAGTTTAATTAAAAGAGAAATACGTGCTTCAAAGTTACCATAAAAATCAAAGTTACCAGGGTAAATTGTACCATTGTATATAACTACGAGGGTAATCTTATTTATTTTTAAACATTCTTAAACGACATAGCGACAACTGATCAGTCTAATTATAAAATTTCTCGGTGGCATTGTTTAATATTGTTTTTTTTCGTCTTAAATGTTTTCATATAATGACATTGAATAAGTCGACTTTAGCACCTAAGCATTTTATCATATTTTATGGCACATTGGAATAAGTAGCCTTTTCATTATTATTGTAAAATGCGTATATTACATATTGTTTAAATTGTCAATTAAAATATTAATTTGTATAAACATTTCACTTATGAATAGTTTAGAACGTGCATCACTGTCAACTTACATTATAGATCTAACCCTAGCGGTACAACTATTTTATTAGGTACTTTTTCATTTAATTTTTTTGGTAATTTTAAGTTGAAAAACACTAGCAATTACTACAGAATAAGTACTCTTATTTAAGTTTAACATTATATTACGAGGACATTCTATCTTATAAATTCTGAATCTTTTAAGTTTAGAATCTTGTGTGCTATTCGATGTTTTTTCACTCCAATTTATCCCATTGGTTCCCATTTATAGAATTAATACCATAAACCGTTAATTGTCTCTAACACCGATCTTTATAATATAGAATGCATGGATATGGTATAATGGGGTCTCTCCTACCTATCCCGAACACTCTCACTAATCAGTTCCTTCTTACAACTAAGAAGGCTTAGACTATAATATAATAGTGTCATCAAATTCTGAACAGGATTGAACTCGCGCCATATTGTGACGTCATAGCCGCGGTCTTAAACAAATAAGGTAAGATATCAAATCTTTTTAATGACAGAGTTCAATATAGATCATTGAATATCCTACTCTTACTTTAATTGCATTACACTTCATAGTAAAAAATGTGAGTTTTGGTGGCTTCTTAGTTCGTTTAGTACTCTGCATGAAACTTGTTACTTCGAAAGGTCATTAATTCCAATGCATTCGTATTATAGAAATCAGTGATACGTCACCGCATACAAATTCCATCGATTTCAATATTATGAATATATAAATAATTTAAAATAATGTATGTAAGTACCTGCTAAATAAAATAATTTTATTTTTTGTGTTTAAGACATTATGAGTTAATATGGTCCGATATTTTGAATTATTTATTTTGATTTTACAATAGTATAAAATTAACAATAAGTAATATTTTTAAACATGATGAAGTTAAATATAGTTAAATATGATAAACTTGATTCATTCGTGATAACAAAATTCTACAATTACATTACATTTTTGGTGCCTCAATTTAGTCTCCTTCCTCTGGTTTCATATTTGAACTAACTTCAATTAAATAATTAAGAATTATTACAATAAATTACATTTACGTCACGCTTCTTTCAAAAACCCTCTCAAAATTGTCAGTATTATTGAGATCGTACTATTATTTAGGTATACTGAAATTATCTTGAAAAAGTTCTTGAAATTACCAAGCGATTTTGGTGTTTTTGTAGACAATAGTATCGTCAATATCATTTTTAGTAAATTGGTGAACTAAAGTTGTGTGTATGATGCCAGCTTTAGTTAACCAACATTATATGGTGTTCATATACCATTATTTGTGTTTTTATTTAGATTTTACCTACTATGGTCGAACACAATAGTAGTTAAAATTCATAACAATATTTTGCCATAAAAACAGCTTTCGATTTATTCGTGTATCTCTACGGCAAAATCAAATCCAATTCAAATAAGTGCAGAATACGTTTAAATGAAAGAATTCTTCATTTTATTTCATACCCTTTGGGTCACAACTTAGATTTGTCTATTGTAACTGAGGAATCAACCTCGACAGGTAACACAGCTCCGTTTGTTACTCAAACACTTATTAAATATACTAATAAAACTGCGCTCATAAAAAAAACTAATTTCATTTGAGTAAATCATAGCATACGCAACAAACATGGAACTTTGTTTGGAACTTTGTTTCCTTAACAAATCCACTCCAACTCCGCTCCTAATTGAGTAACACCCACTATCAGTCCCTCCCACTCTTCTCGAACTCGTACTCTACTCCATTTCAACTCACACTCACAACTCACATTTAAAACATCCAAACACACGACTTAAACTATTCACATGCTCCCCTCTTTATCTCTATTTCCTCTCCTCTCCTCTCCTCTCACAGCACGCTCTCTCTCTGGTCGGCAGGGGAGGGAGGGTCGGAGGGAGAGGCAGCGGTGCGCGTGATGGCAGGAGGACGGTTGGCCAGCTGAGCGCCCATGGTGATGGGAGTGTCGTCCGGGTCTTCTTCCTCTCCTTCCTCAAGGTCCTCGTCGATGGGAGTGAGGACGTCCATTGGCTGCTGGATCTCTTCTTGTTTCCTTGAGATACAATCAGTATTAAAAATCAGTTTCAAACATGTATAGAACTATATTTATACAGTCATGAATTTTATTAACGCGTTAAGTAAAGTGTATGATCATGTGTTATGTGTTCAGTAAAAGTCCTATAAGTTTTGGATTTTGGTGTGAGATCTAAACGTAATGCCTCTTGAAATATAAAAGTATATTGTTTACGATTCCAAACCTCCCCCCATAATCTACAATAACTGCTCACATCGCCTTAGGACCACTGTTCCGTATTTGCGTTTACGTACCTATACGCATATATACGTGCGTATATGTTTGTATATGTGCACGGTTTTGTGTATCTGTATACAGGGTGTAATCGTTAAGTATGCACAGGCGATTATTGCGTAACTATAACAAATATCAAAAAACTTTAAACTGGCATCGAAAGTACTTTACCTAATGAGTAAAATGAAAATAAAACTTTGAAAAATAAAACAAGAAATATACAAAAAAAATACATTAAACACTCATAACGCCCTTAACGATTACACCCGATATTATGTGCCACCTTAGGACCACTGTGTCCGTATGTGTGTATACGTATACGCATATACGTACGTATACTCGTATACGTGCACGCTTTCACGTACCCATATACACATATTAGTACTATACCTGCGGAACATGGGCGCTGCGAATGACGTCAGCGTCGAAGCTAGGAAGAAAGCGGCTGCCATGTAGAACGACGCGTCATAGTTCCTCGTAGCGTCGTACACCGCGCCTGCCAGCGGCGAGCCGACTATAGCGGCCGCGCCGCGGAACAGGATCAGTAGACCGAACGCGTTCGTCAACTTGTCCAGCCCGAGCAGATCCACCAGGATTATGGATGTTAGCGAGATGTAGCCGGCTGGAATAGATCAGGTTATATTGGTTCAAATTCAAAATCATTTAATCATGTAGGGATCGTTGATATACAGTCATATGCACGTAATTTTTTTGATTCTATAATTAGTCGGGTATACAGACCACTATATTATCGGAAATCGCTCATACCTCAATCGCTTGCGTCGTTTCTAAGCGATCGATATAGTTAACTAACAATTAAATAGGTGGAGAAAATTTTACAATCAGGTCAAAAACGCAAAAATGGTTTGGAAATTTTCGATTGCCATTTTTTATCTAATACTAGCTGCCCGCCTTCACTTCGCTTCGGGAAAAATTACTTTTGAAAAATAGGGGTTGGGGTATTTTTCGTACCCCTAAGTGACAAGGGTTGTTCAAATGTTAACCATTAAATTTTGTGACGAAATTTTTTGTTTTTATTTTTTTATAAAAATACATACAACCCTAAATTTTTACTTTTTATCACCAACCCCAATTTTTTTATGGCCATTTTATAAGACAAAACAACGTTCGCCGGGTCAGCTAGTATTTTTATATTATTCCATTAGGATTTGTCATATACCTACATAAATTATTTTAAATAAAACTAAACTTACATATGGCAATACCAAATGCTATCGCAACCGCTACATAGGCCGCGTACGAGGCACAGAAAGGCGTCAATGCGACTGATATCTGAAAAAAAAACATTAAATTAGTTATTTTACACC
>DWKA01000630.1:0-15397 GCA_018249155.1 Panoquina ocola ocola
AATCATTTATTCATTTTGGTGCCCCAGGCACGCTTATGCACGTCAGTTTTTTAGTCTACTACCATTTCGAGAAGGTGATTTGTCATGGAGGAGAAGAAATAGCGAAAGAAACTCCTCAGCATATCTTTTAACATGTTTACTAGCTAACCCAGCAGACGTTGTTCCGCAGCACTACAGATTCTCGACAACATCGCCACCTATCGGATCCAAAACTATCCTATCTTTCAAGTTGGATCAAAATGCATAGAGGTGGCAAAATTTGATTATAATCGGTTCAGTAATTTAGGAGTCCATCGCGAACATACACTGTTACACGTAATTTAATTGTATTAATATTTAAATTTTAAAGAAAACATGACTGGGTATATTAATATCAGTAAGATCTGACCGTCTTCTGATCTTGCACGATAATGAAATTTAATGTGCTAGCTCAGGGTTTCCCAACCTGGGGCCGCAGACGAGTAAAATATATTGATTGAAATTTTGAATAAAGTATGCGAGTGATTTTTTCGTAATATGTATTTCTGAGGGTCCGCGAGTCATTCATAATGAAGTGGCGCTAGGGGTCCGCACTAGAAAACGGTTGGGAAACCCTGGGCTAGCTTATTGTTGAAGAAAGTCAAGGTTAAAAATTAAAGCATTCCTCAATACATAGTCCTCCGTTGTTTTTATTTGATTGTAAAAATTTTTATTACTGTAATACTATTCTAAGGAAGAGACGAAAGTATGAGATAACAGCTTATATTATTAAAACCTTGTTGGGAAGTAATTTACCTACTATTGGCTGTATTGTGTCGTAGATCAAATATTTTACATTGCCTATTATAATTGTTTATGTAACTTATATTTAGACATTTAAGTTATTTTTCTATTTCAGTAAGAAAAAATGTCAACATGGACATATTTTAGTAGAGCACTGATGACTGTATGCTGGATACAGCGTAAAATTGTGCCTATTTGATTATAGCCCTCGTGGCGTTAATTGCTATGGTCAAAAAGTGAGCACCTGTGGAACTAATGATAGAGTTGCAAAGACGAAAAATATGATTTAATCGCCAGTTTACGTCAAATTTAGAGAAGCATTCCTGCTGTTTAAAGCCAGCCTATAGTTCTTATCTATCGCATTATAGATATCAGTGGTTTATTTGTAGTATCATTCAAGCATAATTTTATTATATTTTATTCTTGTGTAATTTTAAGGTGTATAAATCTTGTATAATGTATGTGATAAAATGCAAAAACATAAAACAAAATATCTAATAATCCCAAATATTATATAAATCAGTATCAGGATTTTTTTGTATTGTAGTTATGTTTGGGGCGTTAATCTCGAAAACTATATACGTGACTGAATTAAATATTATGTTATGTATGATAATAAGAGTTAAAAAAATTCTAAGAATTTATAAATAAAATTCTTTGTTGCTTTGCGACTTGGGCTGTAAAATGTTGTTTTATTGTTAACCATTCCTGAACGAACAAGATGAAAAGATGACGACTAATCCTTTAAAAAATCAGTAAAATAAGACGAATAAATAAATAAAACGATAAATGGTTGCAATTTGGCTTTATTATAGACATTGAAATAATCATCAGTTATCAATAGAACGTCAAATGGCATCAAAACAAACTGTAGGAATTATTGGGCGACAATTTTACACAAATTTCACATACAACTATATTTTTTTTTCAACACAATAACATTAATTAGACTAGAAAGCTGTCTTTCAAAATATTTAATGAGTAACGTCTTATTATCCTTACGAAATAAATAAATACACCAATCATCGAACAACTACGAATACATTATAGACATCAATTCAATATTAAAGTATTGGCAAAATCGGCAGGCGGGGAACGCAACAGATCTATCTCCAACAGTTTTTGATGTTTTTGATGCGCATATTAACATTCCTTTACAAATCTGTTAACACAAAAAGATTTTTATACATGTTTCACAACCTTATATGGATGAAATGTTAGACAAACAGAATACAGTCGACTAATGATCTAAACGAGTACGAGTTCTCGAAACATTTCTATCGTAAAAAAAAAATTATGTCATTTTTGTATGACAGTTTTATCAGCGCCCCTATCGTATGTAAATGGAACTAAAATACGGAAGCTCAAGAAATCGACGAAAATCGATACTTTTACTATGAAAATGTTTCGAAAACTAATACTTGCTGTATGTAAGCCTATGTTTAGTTGGTTGTCCTCAATTAGAACAGCCAAATAGCTTACGGTAACATGGAAAAATTGGTCATTTACATTTTAATTGACAATGAAACAGCTGCCAAATGAGGATAATGTTGGTTGTATGTAAACTCAAATATTTAGATTTCTAAAAGTGGCATGTTTTAGAATTAGTATTTTATATATTTGGAGAAAGAAACGATTGTTATTAATGATAAAAGATCCCACATCAATCAAGGGAATCGATTTAACCTTGAAGTCCCAATCTCATTAATTTGCTGTTAGGCTCGCGCTACATTCACGCGCTAATGCAATTAGCACGCTTTTATCGCATCAATTTAATTTCAAACGTACACTGATGGACAACTAAACTGCATCAAAGTTCAGGATTACTATTATGCAAAGTTTTAGATTAAACCAAATGAAAATGTCGACACGTCCATTAATCAAAAATATCAAAATTTATAAATAGAATTACATTAAAAAATAAAATTATAGTCGGGAAAATAAAATTTTAATGCCTTTCATAGTATATTAAAATTTATTGAATCTTGAATTTGATGCAGTTTATTAGTCCGCCAGTGTATTTCGGCGCAACCGTCAATATTGACTTTGATTTACATGTGGCAGGAGCATTGTAAAATTAAGTTTCTAAAGCCACTTCTAGAAAACCAAAGCAAAGTTCAACAAATTCCACAATAAACATGTCAATTCAGTTACATAGCCTCTTATAGTTCTGAAAGAGTATAAAAGTAAAAAAGTAAGTAACTTGTCTATCTGTTTGGCGAGGCCAAGGTGAAATGATACATTCGTTTAAACATTGCAACATAACTTCAAAGTCACCACCAAGGCAACATAACAATCCTCAGGGTTTTCAACGAATCGAAGTTTGAGACGATAAAAAATTCAATTTATCTTTAAAGAACAAGCGTAATTTACATATGACTTCTCACATAACTATGATATATTAAGTTGAACTACAATATTCCTTAACAATAAGCCAGCCAAAATCTCTGGAGAACAAACACACACAAGATATATATCATACGATTAAAGCTCTATTAATTTCTCAACAAATCAATAAACATTAATGAGATAGCCTTTTCGTTTACACGTGAGCACACCATCATGTCTTTCTAAACAATAATAAATTAAGAACACAGGTATATATATATAATTATATATCCAACAATCAGTCTTAAATGAAACAATGGATATCAATGTTCACGTTCATTATAATATATAATAATACATAAATATTTAAGATAATAGTTTTAAACGTGTGTCGTTTATTATTTATAATTACATTTATTATGCACGATGAAAGTTTTATATGCATTTTTTAGTTTTTTTTTTTTCATAACGTGCGCATAACTTAGTCGAGCTATACTGATCAGCGTCAAACGTGTAGTATCAGACTGAGCCTCTTAAAGAAATATTTCCAAAAATCCGTGGCAACGAATGGATGTGTAAATTCTTCGCACAAGTCCCTCCTTTCGATACCAATGATGTTTTTGTAAGGATGACACAGTAAAAAAATAACATAGATGAAATACGAAGTTTTACAAAAACACATTTAATCGTACTCTATAATTGTTCAGTCTAGCTATCATAAGTCAAACTTAAAAACAAATCGAGACCGAATAATAAATCTGATAAGTATACATCAACTAAGCGTAGCGCAATTAAAATAAGTTAATTAACATAACATGAGAATCTAGTTTACTAAGGTATTAACAGCCCTGACTAAGCTCTACATCGAATAGGTACTTCGTTCGTTACATAAGTCGATGGATGTATGGATGATGCAGTTCATGCAGTCACGACCACATTTCATGAATCTTATATTAAATCGCATAACACAATGTTACAAAATTTTAAAAAGACTACAATTGTCAATGAATAATTATTTGCTATATCTTTGTCAAGTGTTTTAAAATAAAAATCAAAACTAAACAAGCATGGACACGACAAGTATTAAAAATATTTAAATTTACATCGAAACATTGAACCATTGAAGGCGATAAACAATATGACAAAATATACATCAGATAATCAGCGAATTTAATTCTAATATTACTTTGTCTATAACTACGAATTACTATTATTGGAGTAAGTATATCATACGTTTCCAACACATTCCAATTTTCAACTACCATATTGCAACGACAAAATCCCCACTTCGGAAACTGTTACGTGAACAATAATTACGATACAGTTATGTCTAACGAAATAAAATAAAATATTCGTTCCAAAAATGTACGATGAGTGAATAAATAAAATTGAACATTTGTCAAAATTAGGACGGACAATTAAGTCCCAGGAAGTTTAAATCGATACAACAATCGGTCAATTCTCCCGGTAGTGAGCGGTGCACACACAATAAATGTCAACATTTCTCCCGTAACTAATTAAAATACCGATTACTTTTAAATTTTTTTTTGAGATGTATTTCTTTGGCATTCAAACAATGGCGTAGATTTAATCCAAATATCACACACACGCATACCCGTGAAGCACCGTATACTATCTAAGTGAGACACGCATGCGCCTCGCATCGAGCCAACAATTCCCTTGTTTTCTTTAGCACCTCATTCTCACCGTCCTTACCCGCCATTTTGGGATTCGAATCCCAATTTTCATATTTTTGTTACACCTTACAGGATTTGTAATAAAATCCTTACACCGGTCGACCGAATTTATAAATTTTACTTTTTCAACGAATTTTTTTTTTATATTTCATTTCCAAGGTCCACTTAGTTCTCCAAAACTATCGTGATACGAACAAACGAATGGTTGAACCATTTACCCTGAATGACATTCCAATTATTTTTTTAATTATCAAATAATTATTTTATAATAGTTATTAAACAAGAAAATTTATACACGAAGCCTAAAATGATAACTTCCAAAACATTTTTTTGTATTTTTATCATTATACGCACATTTTTTTTGTAATTATCAATTAGAAAGATAGATCGATTAAACATACAATAGATCGTGTATCGTGGACCACGGGGAAGGAACGGCTTATTCTAAACACATAGAATAGACATTTACAAATAAACGAACTCGTTTTTATCAATTATTTTCAATCAATTTGGAATAAAATGAATTCATATAATATTATTAAAAAAGGTAGTTCAATACGTGCAAGTTTAAAAATAGAACGTACATTATGACATCAATCCACAGACCTCTATAATGTAAAGACGATGGATGAGTAACTTTTTTACAATTCGACAACGATCTTACAGTAGCAAAACAAAATGAAAATTAACATTCAGATACTTGACGGTTCCACAAATTGAAACATTTTATAATGGTCGTAGTAAAACTACTCTATCCATCGAATTTATAATTATAGAGATTAGTGCACCAATCTCAATAAAGGTACACTACAGTTTTAATATCGAAAGATGCCGTCAACCTCGCGTGCTGCGCGGTCGCCTACAACATTTACTAAATAAAATAAGTGTCAGCCTTACTTACTACATATTTTAAATAAGTATACGCTTACAAGCATTTTTTTTTTCATTTTTTCTACAATATATTATCACATTTACGAGTATATATTTTATCCTAGATGATACTAACAGCAAATGCTATTTTTTGTTGTTTTTCGTTTCTTAATTACAAAACTAACGTTTTAGTGTTCAAAACACAAATAATAATTTAAATGAAAGCAAACCGCGTGTTTTAAACCTAACTTTAAGTACACAGATATATCAGATGGCACTTAATATATTACCAATATGTATACTCGAACCATATCAATGACATAACACTATTACCCTGCCAAAGTGGCTAAGAAATTCCTTCATAACCGTTTGAAAATTGATACTACATGGAGTTTCAAAACCTTAACAAAACAACACGTGGCATCACTTGATAACAATTCAATTTTATCTTCGTTAATAACTTAACGGTACATGCGAACCGTGGCGCGATAATTTGAAATAAGTAACAATTTTAAAATATTTTTTCGCGGTAAAACGAGTCAGCTTAAATTGGCCATAACAAAAATAATATTTAATGTCCCTTTGGTAACATAAACAAACATATTATTAAAATCACAGCAAACCATAAGGATAACAACTTAAAATTAAAAATAATAAAAACAAATATTCATCTCCCTCTGAGATATTAAATAAATAATGTCTTAAGACCCCTTAAATGAAGGTGCAGATGATTTGGGCGAGTGAATCTATGTGGGTCGCGTTTTTAAAAGATATCTATCGGATACCTAAGATCAATCAAAAGAGAGATAGAACAATCCGGCCTAATGACTTAACACGATCAACATCTTCCGATTTAGATCATAGTAGGGAACATTCGATCGCGCATTTGATTAAATCAAAATGACTAAATGATTTAATCAAAGCCAATAAGAATGAAAGTCGAAATCGCAAAAAAAAAATATCACAACAAATATGAATATTCCCTACACTCGTATTACAAATCGGAAGGTTGTTATCTAACCAATTAACACGACATCGACAGATTAACAAGCAGCGAATGGCACAACACATTAATAAATAAAAACCGTTCGCCACCGATCAACGCCTACAAACCTACGACACCTTCACATAAAGAGATGCAACTACAATAAATAACAAGTGAGATAGACAAAAATGATATAGGAACTGCACATCAGCTCGACTTAGCTCTAATGACTATGATCCACGCTCAGTTGAGGTGTTCATACGGCGTGGAGTGGGTACTCACGGTGACCTTGGGCGCGCGTTCGCCTTTCGGACTGCACGCGGTCGAAGTGGGCGTCAACAGCACCGAATGACGTACGTTACTCTGATTCGCGGATATGATGTTTAAGTTGTTGAGATTATGCTTCGGGATCGAAAACGACGGTAGATCTTTCGTTTTGATACTGTCGTAGATCCGAACGAGTTTATTTGCGTCGATACCATCGATAATGTTGACGGACCTACCGTGGCTGGCGGGTGATGACGTCACGACGAGGCCAGGCATCTTGGGGGCGGCGCCCCGGCCTTCAGGGGAGGCCGCCGGAGTCGCCGGTGACGTCATGTGCTGCGATATAGAGTGACTCTTCAGACCCTGCGCCGTCTTATAGCTTTTGCCGCATTGGCACTTGTACGCCTTTTTTATCCTGGAAAAAGGTTTGTGGAAATAAGTATTGAAAAAGACATTTTCGAGTAAACGTTTCATGGTGTAATTTTATGTAGAGCCTGAAACATTAGTAATTATCCTGTTTGAAGTAAGAAGTTGTATTCAGCTGGCTCTCCCACAACTTGCTAGATAATGGGTAAAGATAACTCCTATCCCCGTTTGGAAACTACTTGTTACAGCAAGTATTAAGTAATTGTTTCCAACTTAAAAAATAATATAGTTTTGGAAAAAGTAATATTTTAGTATGGATAATTGGTTGGAAATCAACAAAGGGATACTTAAAATGCTGTCATAGTAAAGGTTATTCAATGTGGTGAGCACTACTAAAGGTAGCTACTATAATAAAGACTGGCTGAAGTGCCTAACCAGGAAAACTAAGAGATCATTACATAAGAGAAATACCTAATTATTAATATGCTGCATAACAAAATTACCAAAATGTACCTACCTATAGATATTATATTAAAAAATACAGTACCTAACTAAATGGTATACCCCTCACATTGTAAGAGGACACCTGAGCCCAGCAGTGGGACAGATATGGGTTGTAATGATGAATGATGATGAGTCTAAAATGGTACCTACCTACACCTCATACTTAAAAATACGAAACTTAACAAGTATCTAATGATCCCAAATATACATCTCAAAAATCTACAAAATAATATTTGACTAAAACTGTATATAACAAACCTACTCAATTTTCCTACGTACACATTACGTATTACACCTTTATTCTATTCATACACAAAATACGTAACAGATTATAATTCTATGCTATATAATTAGTTATTATCAATTCAAGCCCAGAATCAAATATGTACCCATTTCCTCCAGAAGTATTCTTGGGCGGACATGCGTTTCTTTGGCCCCGAAGGTACTTTCTGCCTGTATTGATATGGCGATGGCAACACAGGAAACTTTCTAGTAGAAAAAAAATAATTTCGCTTCAAACTAACGTGGATAGGAGATGCTATTAAAACAGTTCTAAATAGTTCAAGGTTTTATTTTATATGACTGTGGATCTGATTAATAAAAAAATCTTATTAGGATTCCATAGTCAAAATGGAACTCTCAGAGAGGTTGTTTGAATCCATTTAATTATCTTTAAAAAGTGATCGAAGTCCTAGCGCCATGTATGCCATAATGTATCCTCTAATTTAAATGTGCCAATATTTTAGTGACAATTTTTCTAATATATTAATATAGTTTTAAAACTATTGACTTGACATGATTTGATGTTAATCAGATTTTAAAATGTTGAAGACATGCTATAAATGCATATTATTATATTAAAAACTTAAATTCTGTACTTACTTGCCATCCTTCTTATGACCATTCTTGGAGTGGTACTTGATGCCGTTAACATTCTTGTAGCGTTTCTTGCAGCCAGGCACTGGGCAGGCAAAGGGTTTTTCTTGCGCGGCTGGTCCCAGGGCGCCAGTTGAGGCATTAGCATTCATTCTAAAATATTAAAGAATGTGGTTATTTCTATGGCTAACCTGTACCTATAGTATAAACATAACATACATAAACCACAGGTCTGTGGACAGCTACTAACTGGATTACAATCTGGTAGAACTTAATTTTAGAATATGAAATGCTGTTTTACAATAGTTAAACAACATCTAACAGCTCCTCTTAGTATAAACTTTTAATTTATTTGTTTTATTTGACTTTTATTTTGAAAAATGTATTCATAAAAGGTTCAGGTACTCACTTCACCCCATATCGGAGTATAAAATCTGAGCTGTATTCCTCAACAGTGGTCCAGGAGTCATTGCTGTCTTCAGAGGGACTCATAACTTCATGGTCGTCTTCATCATTCTCGCTGCCTAAAATACAAGATAATCCATTGATAGAAACCATTCTGAAGTTAGGTTTAAACATGCCTGACACTAAAATAGACTTTCAATCATTTGAAAAAAATATATGACTAGCAATTTGGCTTCTTAACATGTGAAATCCACAATGATCATTGTTTGGCCTCTAAAGTGTTTATAAAGAAGTTTCTACATATTTTTAAAGAAATTAATACTTAATTGCTTAGGTTGTATATACTTTGCTGTATGTATTTTCAATAAAAGCTTGTTCACACAAGGTATGTATGAGTAAAGTGGTACATATTATTCTGGTAATTATGAAAATTAATTTTAAACATATTTATTTTTGTCATCTCTCCCTCTTGGTTATTTAAACTCATATTAATTTGAAATCCTGGTCAATAGAATTTTTTCTCTAGAAACTCAGTGTTTCAAAATATAGAGAGTCGACTGTATTTGATAGGAATTACGAAATAATTCATGGTTGTGTGATGTCCACAATTACCAGTGGGTGTACTGCTGCGTACTGATGGTGTTTTGGGAGCTGACAGGAGACGCCGGCGGACATCGGCTACCGGCGGCGTACTCTGAAGCTGCCGACGCGCAGCCTCAGATAAAAACCGCTTTATGTAACTCAGAGGCACAGAAGTCGGCTGCGAAGCCTCCTTCTGCTCAATTACGGCTGGATCATAATCTGTAATCAGACAACTCATACAATACCGTCTTATTAGAAAGTAGGATTCGAATCAGCTGTTCGATATCAATGTTTACATACACGTTAAAACACAATAACTATGTACAATTGTACACTGTGCTATTTATTACAAACAAAAAAACTCATCGAGCTTAAAATACACGGTAAACAAGTAGTATTAACTGCGAACCCAAATAATCACTAAATTTTCCCGCAATAATTTAATTTTAGTTATTCACAAAAATACACATCAGTGTAGGCAACATTCAAACATTGATAAGAAGGGAGGGTCACCACATATTTCGCAAACGAGATATATGCTCTTATATGCTAAAAAACCACATGATATGATTATTTACCTATATGAACATCTTCAATATGCCAAATTAAATCCACTAAACTCGGAAAAATAATGCCACATCCATTAAATGTACAGATGTTTGTCATGAAGACGGCCATGTCGTAAGGAGGATAATACACTAGTCAAATACAAAACTACCAATTGTTGTAATATTTATTTATAAAGATTTTGTTTTAGTGCATCTTTTTTACATAAATAGTAATTTAAGCATTAAATAAAACTAAAAGTATTTTATATTATATATACAAATATAAAACAATACATTTAAATTTTAAAAGTAGTTCACGAATCTGTCATTCACGCAGGTCAATTCTTGGGTAATCAATAGTTGGCTGCGCCGAACGGAACTGGCGCACTATGCGCAAACCGACCAATGATAGGGCGAGATTTTCATTCTGTTTCACTTCACCACTCAGAAATTGAACATTCCAAAGGCCGGTCTCCTCCTTCTCGGTGTTCTTTGGTAAGTGTAGTAAAAATTGTGAAGAAACTAATCGTGCAAAAGTGCTGAAATCTCAAGATACAAGCGAATAAATAGTGCTTTATTCATTAAAGAGAAACGCGCCGCGGGTGTTAGTGCAAATATTTTATTGTGTTTAATGTAAGTTGTCACATAGAAGGATCAGTAAAACCTTCGCGATAGATAGCCGATTCGGCCATTTTCCGTCGTCTTTCGTTTATCTCGTATCTAGTGAAATACAGCTGTTCTCTTTATAAAATACAGTGCATAGTGGTAACCAGATCGGTAATCATTTAAAACCTTAGTTTTGTACTAAACTCGGGACTCTGTTACGTAGACTCACAAATTACGTAACCCTGCGGTCAAACTGTCAAGTATTCCCAAGTCTACATCTTGTATTACAGACTTGCACAGCTGTTAGTACTTCACTTCAGTCAACATCTACTAATCTAGTGGTCCGTTTCTTTCAGTTGTCGCTCGCCGCACCCAAATAACCATAAAAATGCTGTCTGCTGCTAGATTGATCGCCCCTGCAGCCAGGTCTGCTGTAAGTACCAGTCATATTATAGGATTTTATTCGGTTTTTAGAAATTTTAACTTAGACCAAAACGGTACTTGAGTTCTCAAGTCATACAATCAAATTACGTTACTTATATTCTGGTTTTCCAATTAGAATAATTATACCGGCGTATCTTCCTTACGCCTTCTTTTCTTATGTGGGAAATTATCTTGTCATATTTAATCAATTACTTAAACATATATTAGGCGTTTACAGTTACATAACCAGGTGTGATTTAATACTAAGGCACTAATCAGAATGATCAGTTTGCAAAGTTTATCACATTATTATCAAAAACATATAAGGCAGATTTGGTGTAAAATTTTGAGGCACCTGTCAATGTCAAGATTTGAACTTGACCATGGGTGTGGTGATATCTCTAAACATTTATGAATTATTGTTGTAGATCTTCAGCAACACAGCTTTGGTGAGGCCACTGGCAGCAGTGCCCACCCAGACCCAGATTGTCCCAGCTGCCCCCGCCCAGCTCTCAGCAGTCCGTTCCTTCCAAACCACCTCGGTTACAAAGGATATTGACTCTGCTGCCAAATTCATCGGTGCTGGTGCAGCGACAGTAGGAGTAGCAGGTTCCGGTAAGCAACATTTTCTGTCACAACTTATTTTTTGTTTGTTACCCATGCTTGTTACTAATGATTTACTTTTAACCTAACCCTCCTGCATTGAAAAATCCTAACAAAACTCTAAAGTTCATCTGTAATAGAAAAAGACACCAAATTTATCGATCAGGAGCAAAATTTGCAAATTTTGGCAAAAGTTTTATGTAATCTGCAATGTTGCATAATCTTGAACGATTTTCACCCAAGTCCTTAACTTAAACACTTGAGCTTTTGAGTTTTACACCTTTTCATTTATTGGCCTGTTAATTGTTCTGTGTTACCTGCAGGTATTGGAATTGGTGTGGTGTTTGGATGCTTAATTATTGGATATGCACGTAACCCTTCCCTGAAACAGCAAATATTCTCCTATGCTATCCTGGGATTTGCATTATCTGAAGCTATGGGCCTGTTTTGTTTGATGATTGCGTTCCTAATGCTGTTTGCCTTTTAGATCACTTTTGTTTCTAACAGTATATTATTTGTACAGTGTATATTATCTGCAATGTTTGTGATACCTGGACATTACCTTTTAGTTTTTAACATTGTGTATGTGCATATTATATTTATTGCATGAAGACCATTGATAAGGTGAGTTGGCTTTCATTGCATGTTTCATTTTTTTTGTTAACATTTTCTTTATTTTTCATTGTCATATAATATTACTTCTGACTTTATTATACATACTGTAATGCAATTTTTTGTCATTTCAGGTGCTGGTATCGGAACAGTGTTCGGTTCCCTGATCATCGGCTATGCCAGGAACCCCTCTCTAAAGCAACAGCTCTTCTCATACGCCATTCTGGGTTTCGCCCTGTCTGAGGCCATGGGACTTTTCTGTCTTATGATGGCCTTCTTACTGCTGTTCGCTTTTTAAACTACTTACTTTTAAGAACACTACTACTGCCATCCTATACGAGGTTTCAGTGTATACTATCAGGAGTGGACGGCCATGGAATCGAATGTTTGGAAACCTCACCCTTTATAGTGATGCAAGGACTGATGTGTGATGTGTTACACTTACCAGTGCATCAATATGAATGCAATTTATTTAATTATGTAGTATAATGAAAATCTGCAAAATAAAATGTTATTATGTAACATTAAATGAAAGCTACAGTTATTCCTATTCCTGATCAATGTAGGCTGTTTATTCTGAATCATGTGTTAATCTCTCAGTGTAATTGGAGTTGAAAGCCGTTGATGATATAATATAAGCCAGTTTTATCACATAATTTGCGTGTGAGTATTGTCATCGACTTTACACTAGTTATGCTGTTTGGGAATGTCAGCATTATTGTACATTTTTAGGGCGATTAAATGATACAAAACTATTTCTTTGAGCATTTTTAACTGCCCTTAACTCTTAATTTGCAAAATTTTTATTTACAATTCTCAATAATTTAATTGCATTAATGTAGGAGCGATATCTTATCTTTTGGGCAGAACACACGCCCACACAAATGGCTTCCATTGCAAATATTAATTAAAAAATTCTAAGTTAAAATTAATAGCGAGAGATTTCTATATTTCGAAGTTTTTGGACTGACAAAATAATTTAGGGTTTAGCTTATACAAAAGAATTATTGATTCATACAAAATCAATACAGTAGAATTTATTTATTAAGTAAAGCCCACACATCTCGTATCCAAGATCTTTTAAATCAAATTTCCACTAATTTAAGGAAATCTATAGTAGTAAAAACAAGAAAAGGGGGATAGGTATGAAAACAATACACACATTATCAACAAATTTTATTGCAAATAGGTTCATTGGAAAGAATTTAAGAGCATACTTCCGCGT
This sequence comes from Panoquina ocola ocola, assembly GCA_018249155.1. Taxonomy (NCBI): domain Eukaryota; kingdom Metazoa; phylum Arthropoda; class Insecta; order Lepidoptera; family Hesperiidae; genus Panoquina; species Panoquina ocola. Next base: position 13,660 of record DWKA01000630.1, read on the forward strand.
ATACCGACATTCACTCGTCAGCTGTATAAAAATACGTTTACCTAGTCACACACTGCATGCAGAAGTAAACACTTAAATTGCATTTTACAAAACATTCTTAGAATTACTCACTAAACAGTTCTAGGCATTCTCAATGCGTTATTTTAGAATTTACATAATTTTGGATCAAATAAAGATCAAAATGAATACAAACAAATCATTTCGAATGTATTCAATTTGACGCAGGTAGCTCGCGATTCAAGAATTTTAATATAAAACACTTAATTCTCAAAGAAATGTAAAATAATAATACACACACATACAACAGACTCGTATAAACATGTAAATATGTTTCTTTTATAGTAATATAATTGTCTGCATTCTTATTTGGTGTTACTTTACATTTCGACAGGCCCTATAATAGTGGCCCAAGTGCAATAACATCGGAAAAGTAATGACATCTCAAATATACAGAGGTTATAATTGTTATTTTATTTACAGACATTCATTTATGTAAATTTATTAAGTAATCCAATAGAAAGGAAAGAAGGATAAAAGTAATTCATTATTTTAACCCATTCTGTGCCCCAAACGCGTGTGTTTTTAAGCTTATTACAATATGCCCAGGACGCATATATGCGTTCACGCGTTAATGGTACATCATAAAAGGGTGGCAGTGAATGCAGTAATGGGTCATGCGAAGGTTCTTAACTCCTGGGGTTCAAGCTAATTTAAAAAAATTAAACCGACTTATGAATTGACATTATGCAGTTTGGGTCAGTACATGTAGGTCCTGTCGAGTTATCACTAATCTTTAATCTAAATTGTACATAATTATTCTAAGCCAATGTTCAAATGATTCAAACATTTCTAACGATAATGCAAACATCCAAGGAATACGTTCATATATAAATCAAGTTTCACTCCAATCACATTCTTTTTGGATAGAAACAAAATAATAGATGAACCAAAAAACTCAAATTTTCTCTAGTAAGCACAGATGTGTTAAATCCCATTATTTGACAATAAACAACATAGTTAACTGTATAAATAGAATTGCATGCAAAACTTTGAAAAGTAATGTATAAAAACATCTACACTTCCTTGAGAAATATGTCATAAATATATTAAATTTGCAACATAGTATTTGTATCTTGAAAACATACGTGATCACACTCACACAGAAGTTTTACAGTGAGAGTCAACAACAAAGTAATGTCTCTCACAATTGAAAAACTTAAACAATAATTGTAAATATCTTTACAATAATTTCACTTATCCTACAGCAAAACAAAATAAGGCAATTTACTACATCTATCCAACAACTTTCAAATTTAAAACAGCACTTTTGGAGCTCACAGAAACTGTTTGCAAAGTCTACTTTATTGTGAAATACTATTAACTATCATAGAATGTCACCATGTAAATTAATAAAATCCATATGGTTAACTTAAAATAAACAACAAAAAGATTCCATGAAGACTCGGTAAAAGATGATGTGATAAAAAATGCACAAACTTTGTTCTGATATTTTATACAGGAATAAATCCAACACAAGGATACAAGAAAGAAGTGTGACTAAATACATAATCTTCGTTGGTGTGTATGCATGGCGTTCTCTTGGTCATGTAATGTTAAAAAAATACATCATGTATGTAAATTTCAACTGTCTAGCTATCATGGTTCATGAGATACAGCCCGCTGACAGACTGAGAGCAAAGTCTTAGTAGAGTCCCATTTTTAACCTTTGGGTATGGAA